>APFE030871611.1:111460-122576 GCA_000404065.3 Pinus taeda
AAGCCTAGCTTTGTGCTTGTCAAGTGAGCCATCAACTTTATACTTGTTCTTGTAGACCCACTTGTAGCCAATTGGTTTGGTTCCTAATGGAGGATCAACCAGCTTCCAAGCGCTGTTCTTTATGAGGGCATCATACTCCTTTTGCATCGCTTCTTTCCATTCATCATGAGAAGCAACTTCTTTGAAGGAAGTTGGTTCAAAATCTGTAGACAAGTTCATTTCACAATCATAAGAAACATCCATATCAATAGGTGAATTAGAGTCATCTACATCACCTCCATTTTGTCAATTTGAATTTCTGGTTCCTGTCTTTCCAACTTCATCAGGATGAACACTTTCAAGTGTCTTTGTCAGACACTTTGGGGGACCTTTCTGAGATGGTCCAGGCTGCTCCGTTGATTGATTTGGGACTGAATCAAGATTGAGTCTCCCAATTCTATCAATTACATCACTTAAAGCATCATCCGTTGTTGGAGTTTCATGTAGGGGAGAGTGTTCTTCGGAAGAAGATTCCACATGTTGATCTAGTATAGGAATCCCCCCTTCAAGATGTGTAATCTGATTATTAAATTCTTGAAATGATTTTGCTTTTGCAAATCTATCCAAACGATCAAGTTGCCGCTCAACAACATTGTCAGTTTTGGATGAGTCAAGGAAAATTACATCTTTAGATACAACAAATTTTTTATTTACTTCATCATAGAGGCGATATGCTTTGGAGGTGTTTGAATACCCCAGAAGATACACTTACGACTTCTAGCACCAAGTTTGTTTCTATGTACCTTTGGTATCAAAGCATAACAGGTGGAACCAAAGATCCTGAGATGTTTTACCGAAGGAACATGTCCATACCACAATTCATAAGGAGTCTTGTTTCTTATAGCATTAGATGGGCATCTATTCTTTATATATGCAGCACATAGAACAACATCAGCCCCAAAACATTATATTTACATTTTTGAAAAAAAGCATGGATCGTACCATATTCAAAATTGTTCTGTTCATTCTTTCATCTACACCATTTTGTTGGGGATTATAAGGCACAGTTGTTTGATGTTTAATCCTATGTTGGCGAAGATATTTTTCAAATTCATTTGATGTGTATTCTTTTCCATTATCAATGCAAATAGACCCAATATGAGATTGTGCATCATTTTCAATCCATTTATGAAAATTCTTGAATGTTTGGAAAGCATCAGATTTGTTCTTCAATATATAAACCCAACACATTCTGGTGTAGTCATCAATAAATGTCATGATATATTTATTTCCATTTGCAGAAGGAACAGGCATTGGACCACATAAATCTGAATGAATGAGTTCAAGTTTCCTTTGTGCTCTTGAATGTGAATCATGAAAAGACTGTTTGCTATGCTTTCCTAGAATGCAAGCATCACACTGCTTAAGTTTCCTAGGAATTGTAGGCAAACCAGCAACACCATTTTTCTTCAACAAGCGGAGACTGTCATAGTTCAAATGTCCAAATCTAGCATGCCATAATAAACTTGATGGAAGTGTACCTTCTTCATGATGAGCATTGTATGAGAAATGTTGTGCATGAGCAGAGGTTCCTTGTAGTTTGAGAATCCTTTCTTCTTCTATTCCCCTCATGACAAGTGAGTGGTCAGATGCTTTTCTTACCTCAAGCTTGCCATCAAACATATGAATGGAGTGACCTTGTTGGCGGATGTGGACCAAGGACAACAAGTTTCTCTTGAGCTGTGGGAGATATAGAACATGGAGAAGAAAGTCTGGAAGACCAGGCAGTTTAAGCCTGATTGTGCCAAGCCTTGATGGCTTGGTTTTTGATTGATCTGCAAAGTATACTGCTCCATCAACATTGTCAGTGAAATCTTCAAAAAAATCTTTTCTATGAGTCATTTGGCAGGTTGCTCCTGAATCAAGCAACCAATCATTTTTCCATGAAGCAAGTGAAGCATTAAACAAATCTTCATTTACTCCAATGTTACATTGTGCCTCAACATAGTTAGCGGATTCAGGTGCTTTACTTTTGTCTGTATCATCCGTTTTACCTTTCTGTTGGTTTCTTTTCTGCTCAATTTTGTCCCATGGTAGCTTGCATGTAGAGGCATCATGTGATCCATTTCTTTTGCAGCGAATGCAGTGCAAATCTGCCTTTTCTCCTTGAGAATGTCTGCCTCCCCTGCCTCTGAAATATCTTCCTCTTCCTCTTCGTCCACGTCTTCCTCTTATAGAATCTTGAGCATGATGCTTTTCTTTATGAGCAAGGCACATAGTCTCTTCAGAAGATTCAGGGGTTGTCTTCTTTCCAAACGCTTTCTCTCTTTCAACAAACTTTTTCACAAGAGAGTCAAAGGTTATATCTTTGAGATTTCCATTTGCTTGCAATGAGTCAAGATAATTGGAGTAAGTAGGATAAAGTGCCTTGAGAAAAGCGATAAGAGGAATATCCAATTCAACCTTAGTAGATTTGATATCATGCATTATAGACTTTACTTCAGATGCAAGAGCAAGAGGATCATTATTTTGCAGTTCAAGAGTGAAGGGTTTAATCATGAGTTGTACAACTTCAAGTGCAAAATGTGAGTAATAGAGTTCTTTCAGCTTTTGTAAGGCTTCAAAGGGAGATGAATATGACGAAATATGGCCACTCACCTCTTCATTTACAGATGTTGCGATTAATGCATAAGCTTTGTTGTTCTTGTTTTCCCAAATGACGAGCTCTTTGTCTGAGATAGGCTGTACTGGGTCATTGTCTCCTTCTCTGACACACACTCCTTTCCACAACTCATTGAAAATGAGGGTGTGTTTTATCATCCGGGACCATTCAGGATAGTTCTCCTTGCCAGTGAGAACTATTCCCACCATGGATATGATTGAATGCATTCTGTAAAAAAAAAATAGTTTTGCTGATAGAAAAATACTTTTGCCAATATACAGTAAAAATGTACTCAAAGGGGCATTCTCAAAGGGCATTATCATCCACTAAAACTTCTAACACAAGGTTTTCATGTACCCATTTAATCACGACCATCACAACTTCAATACACAGAGAAAAAATGACCTTCAAAACGTACACAGCCACCAGTAAAAAAATTTCAATGCATACGCAGCATACAAGTCCAATTCTTCATACCATACGACCTCCTTTTAAAAGGGCTCAACGCATCATGGACGTTCTGCCTCTACCAAACATTCAGTAACATTTTATTATATAACATGTCAGGTATTAACAATAACATGTTAGGTATTAACAATAACATGCACCTCACATATCCAGCATTATAACCACGCATATCAGGTATTATAACCATGCATATCCATTATTATAACCACGCATATCCACGCCGTGTTAATATTCACTGCTCCACTCTGATTTATTTGACCTCAAATCACACCATTTCCCAAAACGATATGCGTATTAACTGCAACCAAGTGTTTTCATTGAAAAAACGGAGCAGTGTGTGCGTATAATTGTAATAGCGTTCAAATAATAATTGTAACAACAGTCAATTATATGCGTATAACTGAAAAACTATACCTGTATTAATAAAATAGCGTTCATTAATCACATATGCAGCATATCTCCACTCATAAAAAGAAGGTCACCACATCTCCACGCATCAGAAACACATCTCCACGATATCTTGCTTCTCCACCAGATTCAAAACGAGACCACGCTCACCGCAGCTCCTCCATGTAACAACGTTCAATTTTGCAGGTAAAGGAAATGAAAACCCAAGCGATGTCAATGGAAAACCAAACCCAAGCGATTTGATTGAAATGCATGGTATGCAAGTAATGTCAGACAATGTCAGGCGCAGGTCAGGAAATGATAGCACAGTGAGAGAGCACATGTACAAAGAGCGCAGGTATGGCAGACAGAACGCAGGTAATCAGTCACTGAATGTCAGGCACAGGTCTGATAAATGGAATATGGCAGAACAACAAACGTTTATGGACAGTCGCCTTTAGGTAGACAAAGAACGCAGGTAAGGAATATGACAGACAGACAGAGGAGTTACAAGGAGCATGAGAGCTAAAAAGGAGCTGGCTCTGATACCATGTTAGGCCAGGCAGTAACTCCATTAAGCAAAAAACTGATTCGTATATTCATTCAATCAGGTAGGTCTATTATATACATGAGGGAGAGACTATTCAGTTCATCTCCTGATGACTGTTCACATTTCTAATTTATTTATTTACATATATTTACCCAATCACAAGGATTAGGTGTCAACAACCAAATGTATTTCTGCTTGTTGGTTGGCTTTGGCTTGTTGTAACTGTTGTTCAAGTGACAAAATTTTGTCTTCTTTTTCTTTAAGCAACAGTTGTACCTCTGTTGCTTTGTCAATGGTTGTCGTAGCGTATGCACCTACGAACTGCAAGAGCCTGGTGAGGTTGGCCGATGGGTCGGTGGATGAATCTTTCTAGAGGACATCCATCGGCTCATTGTCTGGAGTGGTAGCATTTGTAGATTCAAATTTTCTTTTCTTTCTCTATCTCTTAACAACGGCCTTGTGCTGTGGGTTGTAAAATACATCAAGAGGGGGAATTTTCCTTATATTCTTAAAACAATCTCGGAGGTGGGGGTAACAGGAATGTGTTCTATTTCTTGAGTATTTACAGTTCCCCTTGTTATAATTTCCGGAGTTGTTTCTTGATTTGTCATTTGCGTCTCTAGTGCTTGTTCCTCTGTGTTTAGTTTTTTGTTGAAATTATCCCACTCCTCTTCCAAATTAATTACATGAGGCTTTATCAACTGTATAGAGGGAGTATGGGTTTCATTCTACTTAATGATCGAAGTCTGCTCATCTGTCTTTGCTGCAGACTAGGCTGTATCCTGGATTGATTCCCTGCTCCTGCTTTTCATATTTTCTGAAGACTTCTCTTATCCCTTGGTAGATTTCTCTAGGGATTCCTTTCTAGAATTAGTTTTAGATTTTTGCTTAGAGTCACCATCTATGCTTACACTGGGAGTGGGCTCCCTTATTGGTTCAATTAACAATTGGTCCAATGGGACCTTTGATAATATATTTTCTCTGTAGCTATAAAATGCTTCGAGGCCCTCTCGATAAAAAAGTATCCGTGCCATATGCTTGACTTCTCTGAAGGTATTATTTTGTAAGAAAACATCATCAAATGGGGCCTTCTCATTGATGAATATTTTTATTTTGACCATAGTGGTAAAATCCTTGACAATACCAAATGAGCCGTATTGTCTTCCGGGTAACTTAGGTAATCGTAGAGACAACATATTATCTGCTTCCTTGAACACATGTCCAAGGTCATGTAATGCAAACACTCCACATGACACAGGGAGTTGAGGACAAATGGCCTTCTTTGTCATTCAATGTTTTTCTCATCCCTCCTTCACTGTATGGCTGATAGGCTATCTCTCTAGCCATTAATTTACCTGGGACATAGAAAGGGAGGACATGGGGAGAGGCAATGCTACCAAATACTCTGATATATGTAAATGTCTCTTCCCCAAACCATCGGTCTACTGGGAGGATGTCTATCTCTGCTTCTTGGGAGAATTTGGGGCATCTTGGTTATAAATTCGTTTATGGATTGGAAGCATAACCCTGTGACAAATCTTGAAAAAATGTGGTTCAAAATTGGATTCCCACATGTCTTTGTGGTGGATGTGAATATGAAGTGGATCTCGACTTCCATCCCATAAGAGGGAATTTAGAACCAAAGAAAATAGCATCCATTACATAAGCACACATGAAAAACAGAGGGTAAACCCTCGAAGCAATGCTCCTTTTTCTTGTATACTCTATAATTGCTTTCGCTAAATTATCAGACAGGATTTGTGCCCAATGTATTATTGTTGCATTAACGGCTGCATCTATTAAGGGAAACTATTCTAAGGAGAATTTGCTACTGCCAGGTTTGCAAAATAGTCTACAGAGCATAGTCGCAAAAAAACAGAAAGGGGAACAAACAGATGCAGTGGCGTACATACCGTTTTTGTCTTTCTTGATTCTTTCTTCATTATTTGACCAATTTTTTGTGCAGTCCGTCGGGTCTTCATTTTCTTTGACAAATTTCTCAACAAATTGCTTGTTGTAGGTAACTTGTGGCTCCGGTAGATGGTACATAAGCCTTAGGTTATCTGGGGTGAAAGATCCTATAACTTCCTGGCCTCATGTTTTGAATTCTTTGTCTGATATATCAACGTCGTCAATGATCCACTTAACCATGTCAGTATAGGGGATTATTTTTAGTTGCGTAGCTATTCGATGCAAAAATGAGCATGCAAGCTCAATTATGGAAGCATTAGAGGGATCATGCCCATCAATTGTAATCGTTGTCTCAAGAATCTTTGGTTGTTATTCCTCCAGTAATTGGTACATATCCTCCCATGTAGACGTCATTGCTTCGCTATTACATGTAGTATCCGTGAATAGAGGAGTCATTTTTGAATTCTCAAAGGCGACTAGTCTCCTTTTCTTTACCATTGCTTTCGGTGTCCTGTTCCGTGGATTTTTCGTAAAAGTTTCAAGAGGAACAATTTATCGGATAAAAATGATACTGAACGTAGGAATGAATCAATGAAGAAAACTAGTAAACGTGATAAAGGTGTTTTATTTGAAATCACGTAAGAAGATATGAAATCACTCTAAATGGCCTTTCACACATAAATGCAGTTAGTTCTTCATAAATGCCCACTAATGATCTGTTATCCTTTAACATGAATGTCCATAAATATTCACATCGTAAATTGGGAAACAATCTCCTAGGGTGGTGAGCCTTTAAATTGCGATAATAACAATTTTGTGATTTGCAATGCAATATCGCAGATCGCTATATCGCATAATTTGTTTTCGTTTAAATTATCATTTTTTTGAGTTTGTGCGAGATGCGAGAAAGAAACGTCATTACTTATCGGGCTTCTTTTTAACGAATAATTGACCTCCGCATGTGTTGGTGGAAGGATTAAGAGGTGGGTCCAGGTTGAGATCGCATTTCACAATATCAACATATAATAGGTTGAGGCTTGTGTTGTATCACTGAAATGCAATGCGAGAAGGCTATTATACCATCGCAATTTTGTAGATCGCAATCCTTTGGGGTAGCCTCTTAAGAGAAGTCTTTTATAAACAATGATGTTGCGATGCGAGACTTTAGCTTTTTAAAGAAGCTTTAACGACTTTCTAACCTTATGACCGTTTTTCGTATATATATTTGCTTTTTTTATTGTTTTATCGTGGATCGTGGTGGGTTAGAAAGGTATCGTTTGTGATGCATTTTATGCTAAATATGAAAAAGTAGCATTTTAATGGTTTTATAGGTTTTGTTTGATATCTTGATTTATTCTAAAAATAAAAGAAAAATCTACATGCTAGGATTGATGTTTTGGGTCTATATATGTTTTTTTGAAAGGGTCCCCATTTATTAAAGTAATATTTTACTACTAACATTAATAAATGGGGGGTTGTTGACAAGCACAACACCCCTCAAAAGAGTTACCAAAGTCCTATCGACTACTTTTGTTTACCCATCTATATGTGGATGGAATGTTGTAGGCATCTTTGACTTTTTGTCCATCTTCTCCCATAATGTAGTCCAAAATTCTCTAATAAATCTTATGCCCCTATTTGAAACAATGCTCCTTGGTATCCCAAAGTGCACAAAAACCTGTTAAAAGGACAAGTTTGCTACTTTCTTGCATGTTCATGCTCTTTATATAAGGCATGAAAACACGCATCTTGTTAAACCTGATAACTACCACAAACAAGTAGTAATTTCCCTTCCCGATTGTTGGTAAACATCCCACAAAGTCCATGGAAATGCTTTCCCAAGGATGAGTGAGTACATGTAAGGGATGGTATAAATCTTGTTTCCTATTATGAGGCATGTTGCTACAACAGAGCACACATCTTCTTATGAACCTAGCTACATCTTATTACATCCTAGGCTAATACATGTACCTTTGTAAGTTGCTTGTTGTCTTCCCTACAACAAAATTCCCTACAACCTTAAAGGTGTTAGCCTCTCTCATTAGTTATAGTTGCTCACCTTTAGGAACACATAACTTGTTCATCTTGTAAAGTAACCCATTATGGAGATGATAATAAACTAGCTCACAAATAGATAGACCGACAGCTTAAAAATTATCCTCTTCGAGGGGGGAACACCCTTTACATTCCATAAATTAACAATTCTTGGATTATTAAAATGACAAAACATCATTTCTATATATAGGATTCTAAGGGGTCACACTATAATTAGAGTTGACATAACAATAATAATGTAAGGGCACAACAATAACAATAATGGACTTCTATGGGGCACAATAATAACAATATGGGGACTACATGGGCACAACAATAACAATAAGGGGACTACACTAACAATAACAATGAGGGAAGACACTAGTATTATAGGGACCTAATATGCCCCTCTCCTTCAAAAAATTGTTGTCCTCAACGTTTGAGTAGTTATGGATGC
Organism: Pinus taeda; assembly: GCA_000404065.3. Classification (NCBI taxonomy): domain Eukaryota; kingdom Viridiplantae; phylum Streptophyta; class Pinopsida; order Pinales; family Pinaceae; genus Pinus; species Pinus taeda. Next base: position 119,909 of record APFE030871611.1, read on the forward strand.
TTTTGTATAAAATTCACGTACTCCCATGTGGAATCTTCAGCGAGTAAGTTCTTCCACTTGATGAGATACTCTGAAATTGATCGATTTCGTCGCTGTCGAGTTATTGTTTTCGTGACTGCTTTAGGTTCCGATATGATTTTTCCTTCCTTGTCAAGTTTTGGCAATATTGTTTGAAATTGGAGCTTGTCACCTATAACCTTCTTTAAGCATGAAACATGGAAAATTGGGTGCACTCAGGAAGATGCAGGAAGCTCCAATTTGTATGCCATAGTGTCAATCTTTTGTAACACCTTGTAAGGACCATAATACTTTGGTGATAATGTTGGACACCTAATCCTCAATGGGTGAGTGTGGAAGCCGAATAGACAAAAGGAGGCCAAGGGACCTTGGGATGTGGAACCCAACGGTCACAATATGTACTATAAATGTATATCACTTGTTAATAAAAAACGAATTCTCATGTTTTATCTTTCAGATTCCTTTGCTGCCCATGTGTATTTAACATGGTATCAGAGCAAGCGTATTCTATTAGGTATGGAGCATGATTGTTCAGAGGTCTTTGTTTTAGTTGGATGTATACCCCAGGAAGTTTGTACACCCCTCCACGCGGGGGGGTGTGTGGGGGGGGGACTTGTCCCCCCCGCGGGGGTTCGTGGGGTCGATCCCCCTAGTTGGGGGGTTCGAGGGCCAGCAATCCCCTAGCGGGAGTTTTGGGGGCAGCGCCCCCGAAGCTAAAAACATATGTAAAATTGCCTTGTAAAAGTATAGTAATTTCTAGTCAATCTGGGCCGTTCATTAGGCGTATGATCTGACGGTAGAACTTATGTTTAGTTTAGGGTTTTTTGCCCTAGAAGGCAACCCCTCCCTTTGTATGAGGGCATTGTATTGACGTTGTGTAATATAGGTGTGTATTCTCCGAGCGAGAAAAAGAGAGGTGAGACTGTGAGAGAAAACAAAGGATATTACAACGAAATTGCTGTAGGTTGTGTCTCTTCATTTTGCTGGATAATAGAAAGAAAGGAGTGGCTGTTCAGGGTGGACGTAGCCCAAATTTGGTGAACCACGTATATATATGTCTCTCTGGTTTTATGCATTTTCTGTGTTTATATTTCTGCAATATTTTATGTGTTCCATTGCTCCTTATATATAATTTTCTAACAACTGGTATCAGAGCCGAAGGTTTATTTAGCTGATAAACTCACAAGAAAGAAGGGTTCCTTGTTCGAGTGGGAGCAATGGCAGAAGATGGTAAGTTTAGGGTCGAGAAATTTAACGGCGAAAACTTCTCATTGTGAAGTTGCAGATGGAAGATTATCTGTATCAGAAAGATCTGTACCTACCATTGGGAAGAAAAACAAAGATGCCGACGGGTATGACAGATGAAGAATGGAACCTTCTCGATAGAAAGGCACTCGGAACAATACGGTTGTGCCTCGTAGCATCGGTCGCCTTCAACATTTCGAAGGAAATAACGATAGAGGGTTTGATTAAGGCGTTGGAGAAACTATATGAAAAACCCTTGGCCTCAAACAAGGTATTTCTTATGAAATGGTTATTTAATATGAAGATGTCGGAAGGTGGATCTATTGCAGACCATTTGAATGATTTTAATACTGTTACAAGTCAGTTATTTTCTGTAGGGGTAAACTTTGATGATGAAGTTAGAGCTCTATTATTCTTGTGCTCATTGCCAGAAAGTTGGAATGGTTTAGTAATGGCCATTAGTAACTCTGTTTATGGATCTAGTACTTTAAAGTTTGATGATGTCGTCGGTGCTATCCTTAGCGAGGAAATGCGACGGAAAAGCTCCGGTGAGACATCGGGTAATGCTTTGAGTGCAGAGTCTAGGGGAAGAAAAATGGAAAGAGGAAAGAGCTCAGGATATCGCAGTACATCAAGGAAAGGCAGATCCAAGTCCAGAATGGGGATAATGTGTTGGAAATGCGGAAAGAAAGGACACCTAAAGAAAGATTGTAGATATCGGAAAGGAAAAGGAGGAGATGCACAACAAGAAAACAATCATGAAGCAAATGTGACGGGTGAGGTGTTACAAGATGCTTTGATTCTTTCTTTTGAAAATATTACTGATTCCTGGGTGGTAGATTCAGGGGCCTCATTCCACACCACACCTGATAAGAAATACTTTCATGACAATGTTCAAGGATATTTTGGACAAGTTCGTTTGGGTGATGATAAACCCTGTAAAATTGTTGGAATGGGTAAGGTTCTTGTAAAACAGCAGAATGGAAACCAAGGGCTACTAAAGGAGGTAAGGCATGTTCCAAATCTAAAGAAAAACCTGATTTCAATAGGGCAGTTAGGCGGTGAAGGTTGTGTGACAACTTTCACAAATAAAGCTTGGAAGGTTACCAAAGGAGCTCTGGTAATAGCAAAAGGCGAAAAGGTTGGTACATTGTATTTATGCAATGGTATTTCTAACTCTGTTAATGCTTTAACTTCCAAAGGAGCAGATGCAACATTATGGCATCATAGGCTCAGACACATGAGTGAAAAGGGCTGAAGATTCTTCACTCAAGGAATTTGTTGCCGGGTCTGAAGATTCTTCACTCAAGGAATTTGTTGCCGGGTCTGAAGATTCTTCACTCAAGGAATTTGTTGCCGGGTCTGAAGAATGTTGATTTGGACTTCTGTGAGAATTGCATTTATG
>APFE030871611.1:125633-148280 GCA_000404065.3 Pinus taeda
AAGTATAGTAATTTCTGAGTCAATCTGGGTCGTTCATTAGGCGGATGATCTGACGGTAGAACTTATGTTTAGTTTAGGGTTTTTTCCCTAGAAGGTAACCCCTCTCTTTGTATGAGGGCATTGTATTGAGGCTGTGTAATATAGGTGTGTATTCTCCGAGCGAGAAATAGAGAGGCGAGACTGTGAGAGAAAACCGAGGATATTACAGCGGATCTGGTGTAGGTTGTGTCTCTTCATTTTGCTGGATAATGGAAAGGAAGGACTCGCTGTTCGGGGTGGACATAGCCAAACTGGGTGAACCACGTATATCTGTGTCTCTCTGGTTTTATTCGTTTTCTATGTTTATATTTCTGCAATATTTTATGTGTTCCATTGCTCCGTAATATATATTTTTCTAACATATTATTGCCTTGCATAATTACTTTGAGCCATTTGTTTTATGGTCTTTATGTGCAGGTCATTTCTGCCATCACTCATGAATATTTACTCAGCTAAATTCTAGCTGTAACCTCTGTGATTTCTCCAGCCCTAATTTTTCCTAAAATTAGTTGTAACTCCTTGACTGCACCCTTTGTGCTCCTTGGGGTGTGCATAATTGTCCTTTCTGCGCTCTCTCGGCCCTCTGCATGATAATCTGGGTAACGCTTGAGCGAGGAGGCCTTAAACGTTGTTCCATAAACTCGATTGAATTCTCTATACATTGCTGCTCTCTCCACACAGGTATTATCAGCGGTCCATTGCTAACTGCTCCTATACGCTGCTTCTCTCTTCACGCTGCTAATAAATGAGTGCCTAATTTATCTACTCGTGTGCTCCAAATATTCTTGAGCACGGTGAAGAACATGGAGTTGATGAGCTGTTCGATCACAATCATCCTGTAATGTGCTGTTGCGTTTACAAGATTCAACAAAATTCTCTAGAGCTTCAGTAGAATAATTCAAATCCAATGCTCGTGATGATGGCTTCCTAATGTTTTTCTCTGTAGTGCTTCCTTCACCGTAGTTTGCCTTGCACCTACATGGCCATTTTCCAATTTATTGATCGTTCATGGGATTCATTTTACTGTATTGTTTGCAATCCACTATAGAAGCCTTGGAGGAGTATTAGGTGATTCTGGTGGTCTTGAATGACGCTTCAAAGAAGCTAATTTTGAAACCTGAGCAAGGGTCAACCCTCATAAAGCCTGTTTCAATGTGACTGTTCCTGATGTGCCAGTTTTTAATGTGCATGAAATACCAACCCTTAATGGTTTTTTCAAGGTAGATTTCCCTGCTGCACCTACTCTTAATGACTGAGAAATGCTTGCTTCCCTTAATTAATGTTTCATAGAAGTTGCCTCAACTTCATGAATTGCACTTGTTGCCTGTAAGTCTTTTGCCAGGAAAGGTGTATTATATGTCGCCAAATTAGCTGCTCCATTAATTTGTTTATTCAAGACACCTCCGTTTGCTCTAGAAACTTTTTGAAAAGGTGATTTTTCAGAGCTATCTTCTTCTGCTACTTGAGAAATCTCTGCCCCTGATGATATTTTTGAGCTATCTCCCTCTGATAAGCATTTCAAACTTCCTTCTGATGTCTCTGATTTTTCTATCAGATTAGATGTACTATTTTTAGTTTACGTAGCTAAAAGAATCCATGAGGTGTACTTTGACTCGTGTGATCATAACAATGGCTATTCGTGTGAAGCTAAGGGTACCTCTTAATAAGAACCCTTAACCAAAGATTGATTAATACTTGTTGCTGAATCAATTACCCCATGAGGAGGTGAGCTGATAATGTGTAGTAAGGTCATTGGGAAGCTGGATTGGAAACTTGTGCCATTGATAAATTAAGAATAGACATGACTATGCATTAGCGATTTTTGAGGACCGCAGATGCATATATATAATCATTGAGATTTAATTCATGATAGTCTATTTGTTGACTGTGGGAACTGTGACTTACTGCTGGTTGATTTACCCCTTGTGAGTTGAGTTTAACAGAGTCAAGGGATGCATTTATTGACTTGTTGTAGCTTATACTGAGGTGCGGATATATGTTGAAGAGGTAGCCAAAAATCCGCCAGTAACTTACTCAAATATGGTATCTCCAATGCTGAAGCGAACCGTGAGTTAATACCATCATAGACAGTGCATATATATATCAGATTTTGTTTGTGTACTAGCTCTCCCTTTTATCTATTAAAATAGTTAAATGGTTGCTAGCATCTACAACATCATTGTGTAAATTTTGAACATGTATTTCGGTGAAGAGTGAAGAAGTTTGTGGTTGCTACACTTGTTATTAGTATTATTTATGCTTGCTGGGTCTAAAGTTGATATTAAATTAATATTTTGAAGTTCTTCCACAAGTATTTGTCCCAACATATTATGTATTTACATGAACCAACAACAAGGAATGCACCTACAACATTTGATACACAAACTGTTTGATAAAATACTATAGTGGACCAAACCATACAAACTCAGGACTCTTTGAGGTTCTCTCTTAGTTATTCCGGTTGGGATTCTTACAGCGGACTATTATTTTCTTTGAAGAAAGTGGCAAGATCAGAGAATATTGATTTGTACCCTAGTGAAAGTATTTATATATGAGCATTCAAGTCCTGTCCATGACATGATGCTATAGTTGTTGAAGTTTTGATAGCCATCATTTATGCTTTGAAAGTGAAGGAGTATTTGAAGGATCCAAGCAAGTTTGCAGTTGTTGTTGCCCCAGTGTGGCATTGTATTTAAAACTCATTATAGTGCACTGATTCCTTCATTCGATTGATGCATAAAGAGTTTGGTGGGCTGATTGTAATATTTTATGGAGAAAAGTTTTGTCGGTTGTATTGTTAGAACATAATGCTGGTCATGAGTAAACTCTTATTTTTTATGTAATAGATTGTAATTGGTGCTTGTTGGTTGCACACTGATCATTTGCTAACATTTATAAAGGTTATTGTTGTGTACTGTGAGTGGGTATTACTTTTCTGCATTGAGTAGTAGTTGTGATCAGTTTTTAAGGTGTAAATCTGACATTGAAGAAAAAATGGCTAGAATCAGTGAAGTATTAGAGTTCCTCAAAACTCTCATATTGTCTACTAATCATGATACACTAAAAATCAGCAAAGTTTCTCTCACAGACATTCAGGTTTGTCTACAAAATGCACAAGAGAAAATTGATTTTTTGCATCTCGAATCTCAGCTACAACAAGAAGAATTAAAACAGAGTAGTCATTCTGAATATGTTTATGTTCAGAACATTGAGACTGCAACCCATCAGAAGCAAGTCAATAATGTTACAGTTAGTTCAGATTTAGACTCCCATAAAGCAGTAGTTGTACATGCAGATGCAGAAACTCAGTCTGCACTTCCCAAGCCCATCATTAGACCTTGGGAACAACTTGTCCATAACAAGCACAAAATCGGTCTTGGATATGATAAGGACTTCTCCTTTCATATTCCAGACTACTCCAAACCAATCCAATTTCAAAGTTCTGGATTCCTTCATGACAGTTCACCTCCAGTTGTTCCAGATTCTGCCCCTCTTGCACAGCAAGAACAATAACAACAGATTGTAAAATGCCAACACAGTGATCGAGTTGACCATTTGAAAGATCATTGTTTTGATCTTCATCCATGTAAGAATTGTCATAAAACCACCCATTCTTCACACAGATGCTTTAGAAATAAACGTCCTGTAAGAACAAAGATTCATCTTGGATGGATCGCTTCTTGGAAATGGGCATTAACAACCAAAAAGATATTTCAGTCACATGTTAGAACTTGTTCAAGAGTATTGAACAGACTTGCAGTTGAGTTTTCTCCATCATCTCACCTTGTATCTGACAGGGGGGGAAATGATGGTCATCTACAAGCTTCAAAGTCACATCAAGCGAGCCTGAGCCACAACCTGCCACACCAGTTTTAGAGTTGTAGCCAGAGACAAAGATGCCCATGAACATGCCTTTTGTTGGTAATCTAGGACACTTCTTCTAGCAGAAGACTTCAGCTTCTTGCCAACTTTGGAAGAATTCCAGGAACAAAATTGAGAACACTTCCTCTAGCAGAAGACTTCATCTTCTTACCAGTTTTGGAAGAATTCCAGGAATTGCATTAAGCATTTCAGAGTTGTTGGTCATCCTTAAACCATCACAGGTTGAGACTTCCCTTTTCAAGATGAAGTTCTCCCTTTTATACAGGGTGAGACCTCCCTTTCATGGTTGAAGGTTTCCCTCTTCAAAACAATAGGAGCACTTCCTCTAGTAGAAGAATTCAACTTGTTGCCAGTTTTGGAAGAGTTCCGGGAACTGCACTAAGCGTTCCAATGTTGGTGGTCATCCTTTAACCATCACCCTTTTATACCAACATTACAGAGAGCACATTCAGCCTAGTGTTGCCATGCATTTTTGCACATTTTGTATTACCGCTCTCTTCTTGGACTCATACATAACCCTTCGGATTAACGAGGGGAATGTTGGACACCTAATCCTCAATGGTTTACTGTGGAAGCTGAATAGACAAAAGGAGTCCAAGATACCTTAGGATGTGGAACCCAACGATCACAATATGTACTATAAATGTATATCACTTGTTAATAAAAAACGAATTCTTATGTTTTATCTTTCAGATTCCTTTGCTTCCCATGTGTATTTAACAGATAATTTATTAGCCTTCTTAGCTTGCTCGATGATCCAGGTGGATATTGGTGGCCACCCGCCTATTCCACCTAGACCTCCAGTCGATTTCATATGTTTCCTTGTTTATTTCAACATTTACTATTTTTAGCAGTTTTTTTGGGTCCTAATCTTCCAAAGCAATTTTGACCCCCTAAATGGCATTTTTTTGAGGTCCGCAATAGGCTATGACAAATCGTGTAGTACTTTGAGAGACCTTTGCAACAAGGTATTGTACGCACCAAACAAAGATAATATGACCAAGTATGACCCTAGGAAGTTGGCTGCCCAACTAACCCCAACGGGGCCCATAAACTCTTGGTGTTCCATCTCTTGGGGTTATGATTTTAGTTGCTTAGAACTTGCCCTTGTTGTTGAATAATAAATAGGCCCTTGAGCCTCATTGTAACATAGTTCAGTGGCATGTAGCTGCCACATCTCTTCTTAGAGATAAGCTACCATCGCTTGAGCTAATTTATTTCCATTCTGTTTGTAAACATATTTAAATATTCTTATATTAATGAAGTGTTATTTCTGTTGCATCTCTGTATTTATGGTTATATCTATAATTTGTTGTGTTCCTGTTTAAGTTCAAATTAATGGTATAAGAGGGGTCTACATTTTCTCTATTTTTCTTTGCATGTCTCCAAGGAGGTCAGGGTATATGGAGTTAAGGCTCGACCTGGTTGAACCTTTACAAGACCAGCCTCGCAAACCCTGATGACCTCCCATGGCAGAAGAAAAGAAAGACGAGGGGGTAGGAGATCCTATCAAAATACTGCTCGAGGAATCCCTCAAGTGACAAAGGAATGTGATGATGGATAACTTTGCTCAGATCCTTCGACGGCTACCTACAGGCGACACATCTTCATCCAACATCCACTCTAGAGGCACCACTCCATTTAAGGTACAATTTAACTTTGACATTCCCATATTTGAGGGCCAGATAGATGCAAGCACTGTAGATAAATGGTTGAATTTGTTGGAGGATATTTTTTAGTTCATGAGTTTTCCAATCGGGAAAATATTACCTTTTCACTTCTGAAAGTTTCCCCACACGTCAAGGATTGGTGGGAACCTATTGTGAACAAAAGGAAGAGAGGGAATCCTCATTATTTTTAGTCACACCCACTTGGGATTCTTTCTAATATGCCATCAAGAAACAATATTACCCTATCGGGAGCTATGAAGATAAATACATAAAGCAGACCACGTTACGACAGGGAAGGGACCAAGATGTGCGTGAGTTCACAAATGTTTTCCATACCCTCTGTACAAAATTGGATATCAAGGATTCTAAGCGGCATTTGGTACTCAAGTACATGTAATTACCTACACAAGTACATCCAAGATGAGATGGAGTTCCCAGAAATCACCTCGCTCGACATGGAATACCGATACGTTTTCAAGATTGAGCAAAAGTTTAAACAAAAGAAGCGAGACTTTGGATCTGCAAATTTGAAGCAAGGAAAAGGCTCCCCTAAACCAAAGATAAAAGGCCAAAGCCAAGGTGGAGCAACCCAGGGCACCCCATTGAAGTCGCAAGCAAAGAAAAACACCTGGAGACAAAGAAGGACATGGGAAAATAGTATGAGTTCCATAAGAGCTCTACTCACAAGTGAGTGTTGTGCCAAGCAGTCACTGGTGGACGAGCTTAGGGCTTTCGAATAAGCACATGTTCTGACTCTAATTCAGAAGCTGATAAGGAGAATGACAAAGGGCTGCATATCATTGACGTGAAGCCTAGTGCCACTGTGGCCACCACCAAGATCTAGAATAATGAGCCTGAAGATCCAAAGGAGGGGGGATGCCTCTTCCACTCACAGATGTGGGTGAAGGGTTCTTTACTGCAGTTCATTGTCGACAACGGGGGCCAAAAGAACCTCATTTCAGCAGAGGTCATGAAGCGACTGGGCCTACTGATGACAATGCATTCGTAACCGTACACCATCAGGTGGCTTAATCAAGGACAAGATCTCTGTGTCAGCCAACAGTGTCGCCTTCTCTATAGCATCAAGCCCTTCATGGATGAGGTATTGTGTGATGTTTCTCCTCTTGAAGTTTGTGATGTATTATTAGGACAACCATACTTGTGGAAGCGAAATGTTGTATATGAGTCTAGACCTCACTCTGTGATTATTACTTTAGGGAATAAGTTGTGCAGCATCCTGTGGGTAGCTCCACCTACCGCCATCTCTTTGATCATTGCAAAGCAATGCAGTAAGATCGTTTCTCAGACTAGGAAATATGTTTTCCTTATGATTCATCCTTAGGGAAAGAAAAAGGTTGTGGCCATGGTTTCCAGACAGGGCTCCTCCGCACAACAACAACAAATAGACAAGGTTGTGGAGGAGTACAGGGACATTTTTGCCTCACCTACGGGGGTACGTTTGCATTGTCATGTCAAGCACTCCATCGATCTAACCCCGGGTGCACTGATACCCAATGGACCTATCTATTGACACTCTATTATGGAGAATGATGAGATCAAGAGGCAGATTCAGGAGTTGTTGCAGAAAGGGCACATCAGGCCAAGCTCATCACCCTATGGGAGCCCGATTATATTGGTACATAATAAGGACGGGACCTGGAGACTCTGTATTGACTATGGGGCACTGGACAAGATTGCTATCCAGAATAGGTACCCAATCCCATGGATTGATGACCTTCTGGACCAGCTCATGGGGGCCAAATATTTCAACAAGATTAACTTGAAGTTTGGTTATCACTAGGTGCCTTTCGAACCCTCTGATGTGTGGAAGATTGCCTTCAAATCCAAGGAGGGCCTTTTTGCATGGTTGGTCATGCCTTTCGAGTTGACAAATGCCCCCACAACCTTCATGAGATTAATGGACGACATATTGCGACCCTTCACCAATACATTCGTGGTGGTGTATTTAGATGAAATCTTGATCTTTAGCTAAAGTTGGGAAGAGAACCTCCTCCTTATTTGATAGGTCCTTAAAACCATGTGACAACACAAGTTGTGTGCCAATTTGGAGAAATGCACTTTTGGCATGACCCGTGTTCAATATCTGGGGTACATCATTGATGAGTAGGGTGTACACGTGGACCCAGCCAAGATACAAGTCATTCAGGATTGGCCAGCCCCAACCACTCTAATGGAGCTCCGCAACTTTCTGGGTCTTGTCAATTTCTACGGCATGTTCGTGTTGGGTTTCTCTCATATCACCTAGGGTGGAGCGAAAGCAAAGTTTTTTTGGTCTAAAACCTAACAGAAGGCATTTTGCGAGTTGAAGCATCACCTCTAGTCTGCACCAGTGCTCACATTACCAAACCTGCATCAACCATTTGAGATTGAGATAGACACCTCTGACTATGCTATTGGTGCAGTTCTTACTCAACACGAGAATCTAGTGGCTTACCACAGTGAGACACAGTCAGAAAGTATCCCACTTACTACAAAGAAATGTATTCCATTGTACAAGTCTAACGTCAATGGAAGCATTTAATTCTAGGGAAGGAAACGGTCATCCGCACAGACCAACGACCCCTGCAGTTCATACAAGCACAAGGGAAGTTGCAGATTGCCTCAGCCAACCACTAGTCATAGCATTGATCACTGTACTCGACCCTTGTGGGCACGAGACTTCGAGGTGGCCGCATCTTTACAATAGCGATCCAGAATTCGACAACACATACTAGACACTCATGGAAGGTAATCAAGTTCCAAATTTTCACCTCCAGGATGCATTGTTATGCCACCTGGGACACATTTGTGTTCCTTCAAGTGAGCATGCCAAGATGATTTGGGAGGCGCACTACAGTCGGGTCATTGGACATTTCGAGGTGGAGAAAATAGTGGTAGTAGTGCAAAAGTATTTTTATTGGCCAAACCTTCGTCAAGATGTTGGGAGGTACATTAAATCTTGCACTACCTACGTCATTGCCAAACCAACTATCAAGAAGCAAGGCTTATATACTCCTCTTCCTACTCCTAGTCGACCTTGGGAATCCATCTCCATGGATTACATGTCGAGCCTTCCTTCTTCTAAGCACGAAAATCACTTTGTTTTCGTGGTCATTGACAGATTCTCTAAGATGGCCATTATGGCGCCCTATAGGAAGAGTATCACAGTAGAGGCCATTTCTAAGCTATTCTTTGAGCGAGTGTGGGTACACTTCAGGATCCCACAGTCCATTGTCTTAGATTGGGATGCAGATTCCTAAGTGCATTTTTGTCAAGTTTCTCGTCAATGTTGGATACCAAACTTACTAAGTCCATGGATTTCTATCCCCAAACTAATGGCTATACAAAGGTCATCAACATGAAGATCGTACACATTTTGCACATGTACAACTCAAAGAATCCACACACTGGGATGAATTCCTCCCCTATGTCTAGCACAACTACAACAATTCTCTCCACAACTCAATGGGCCACAACCCCTTCTAGGTAGGGTTGGGATTTTAGCCATTATGTCCCATTTATGTGGCCATGTCATTTGCAGCTACTCAAATAGATTCATCTCATGTCCAGTCCAAATCTGATAGGGCTAACAACTTCATTGAGCGCGTTCAACACATCTGCCAACAGGTCCATGATATATTAGACAACTAATGCTCAGTACAAGCAACACCATGATCAACATCAGGTTCTGCACAAGTTTCAGGTTGGGCGACAAAGTTTGGCTACATTTGCAGAAGGAGTGCTTCCCTGGACCGCACTACAAACTTCGCTCGCTTTGATATGGGCCATACACCATCACCAAAGTTGTGGGGGACAGTGCCTTGGAGATTAGCATTCCACTGTTCCTTGGTCTGCACCTATTGTTCAATGTAGATCGCCTTCGGCCATACTTTCCACCATTGTTGTACACATCTGACATTGTAGAACAAATCAAACCAACATAGCTTAACCCAAATTGCATGGACAAGACACAACTGATCAGATCACGGATACAAAGATCAAAAAAACTTTCCAACAGAGGATCCAAATATATTGAGTTGTCAAAGCAGGCCAACTCCTTCACCAGCGCAAGTGGTTCACCAGGGACCAGGTTTAATAGAAATTTCCTCACCTCATGGAGGCTCTGCATGCAATGGGGACCATTGCTTCCTAAGGAAAGAGGATTGATCTAGGTGGATATTGGTGGCCACCCGCCTATTCCACCTAGACCTCCAGTCAATTTCATCTATTTCCTTGTTTATTTAAGCATTTATTATTTTTAGCAATTTTTCGGGTCCTGAAATTTAGAGTAGTTTTGACCCCTTAAACGACATTTTTTTAGGTCCACAACAGGCTCATAGCTATGCGACCTGCTACAAATCTTGTAGTACTTGGAGAAACCTTTCCAACAAGGTATCATACGCGCCAAATTGAGATAATATGACCAAGTTACGACCCCGGGAAGTTGGATGCCCAACTAACCCCAACAGGGCCCATAAACTCTTGGCGTCCCATCTCTTGGGGTTAGGGTTTTAGTTGTTTAGGGTTTTCCCTTGTTTTTCAATAATAAATATGCCCTTAATCCTCATTGTAACACATTTCAACGACATGTAGTTGCCACATCTCTTTTCAGCGATAAGCTACCATCGCCCGAGCTAGTCTATTTCCATTCTGTTTGTAAGCATATTTCAGTATTTTGATATTAATGAAGTGTTATTTCTATTGCATCTCTATATTTATGGTTATATCTGTAATTTTTTGTGTTCATGTTTAAGTTCAGATCACTTGAGGGACATTTTTTTGTATGGTTGTAGCCTTAAAAATACCAAGTGACCTAGATCAAAACTTCTTTCGATGCAATGTTGATCTGTCTGTTTTTTCATTCTATTTTGTGCCAAAGTGAGGTTATCCTTTAAGAGTTAGAGAACTTTTTTCTGATGCTCGATGTGATATTCCACTACTTGAACCTTAGAATTTTCTCTTAAAGATGATGTGATGGATGGTGGATGATATCCTGAACGCAGATCCAACTTTGTGAAGTAAATTGCTTCATGTAATTCATCCAATAATTCATCAATTATAAGAATGGGAAATTTATCTTTAATAATGAGCTTGTTGATCTCCCTATAATTCGAATACATGCACCATGATCCATCCTTCTTGTGCACCAATACTATTGGAGCAGAGAATGAACTTTGACTAGGTTGAATTATACTAGCCTCTAGCATTTCTGCAACCATACATTCAATTTCACTCTTTTGGGCATAGGGATATCTTTAAGGCCAGATGTTTGGAGGAACACTTCCTAGAATCAAATGAATATCATGATCATGATCACGAATAGGTGGGATGCCTTTTGGAGTCTCAAATACACTGGAATGATTGTCCAATACTTTTTGGAGATCTGGAGAAATAGATGATTTCAATGTCTGAACCTTTAGTGAACATAATTGCGCAATTACGCCCCATTGTTCTTTCTTAAAAGTTGTGTCATGCCATTAGAGCTGATTATCTTTCATAGTTTCCTTGCGATACCCCTTAATTCAACTTCCTTTACATCCCAAAAAATTTAAAGAAAAGTTCTTGAAAATTAAAAGCTATCATACCCAAAGATTGTAACCAATGGACTCATAGTATAACATCACCACCACCCATTGGAATGGAAAGCATTGGATTATCAAATACATATTCTCCCATGGATAGCTTGATATTATGGAACCTTCCATAGCAATTTATGGTTCCTCCATTTACAACCATCACTTGACACTTTGGTGCTAAATATAGGAAGCAATTCAATGCCTTGGCTATCTTACAATGAATCAAATTATGGGTATTGCCCGAATCAATAAACACTATTACCTTTTTCATCTTGCTATGTCTTTCTATCTTGGGAATTTGAGGAGTGGTAATTCCTGCCAATGCATTACAAGATATGGTTGGATTCATTTATTTTTTCTCTGGGGTTGGTTCCTGGTGTATATCCTCTTCTTTTGATGTTTCTTGTTCCTTTTCTTCCTCCTCTTCACAATCTATGTAAATTAATTTGTTCTCAACATACTTATGACCTTTAGTGTATTTTTTTATCACAAATGTAACAAATCCCTTTTTCTCTTTTTTCTTCCAATGGTTGTGGTGTCAACCTTGTAGGTTGTGGGAGGCTAGGAGCAACAACACTTCCATATTTATAGTTGTGATTGGCAGGCTTCCTTGTTGCCATAATTTTGCTTTCAATTTTTCTTGCCAACCTGAATGCCTTCTCCAATGAATCAGGTTCCCAAAGGCGAACCTCATGTTGGATGTTTTCCTTTAAAGTCCCTATGAAGACATCAATCCTATGCTCCTTTAGAATATCATTTACCCTTATATTAAATTTTTGGAAGTCGTCAATGTGCTCCACCATTGAACCCTTTTGTTTCAGATTTATCAATTGGATAAAGAAGGTGTTGTTCTTTGTATCCTCATAATGTGCTATCATTTCCTCCATAAAAATTGACCAAGTGACAATTTGTTTACGAGAGCAAAGCCATTGATACCATACAAACTAATTGGGTTCTAAATATAAAGTTGCAATGCGTACCTTTTGTGTGTTTTGCACATTATGGAGATCAAAATATTGCTCCATCTATACTATCCATGTTATGATATCCTTGCCATCAAACTTCCTCATATCAATCTTTGGAATATGGTAGGTCTTCAATCCAATGTTAGAGTCTATGAAATCATGATTAACATTTCTTTTGTTCTCATCATGAGTTTCCTCTACTACCTTTTCGCCATTAGGACACATTTCAAATATTCCATGGTGCCTTTCATTTTTCCATTCCATTCTTCAGACCATCCGTCTTAGCTTCTGTTAATTTTTGTGAGAGCTAAATTTGTTGCACTTGGTCTCGTAATTTTGATAGATCATGTTGCATTTCTTCATCTTCTTAATGTGTTGTAGTAGAGTTTTTGGGTTGCTTACTAGGTGTTTCCATTTTCTTTCTTCGGGGCATCAATCAATGATAATTATGCTTCACTATTCCCTTTGAATCACTTCAAACTAAATTTTCAAACAAAACTTATGCAAATTTTAAAAACTACAGACCTTTTTTTTCCGCTTTGTAGGAGCTCGATATTCAATCTATTGTACCTCTATAATTTTGGATCTCCAAGGTTTGAATTTTTGTCCTATGGTAGCCTTATGAGTCTTCTTTCCAACCCCACAAGTCAAACCAATATTGGATTGTTCAAGAAAGCATTATGCCAAATCTGCCACGATGACCTGATTATTGACTTGTTCAGTATAAGGAAGTTGTACGGAGTCCATGTGTCACTATTTAGACCTTCAGCCCTGAAATTGGTACACAACAAACTACAATTCGTGCAATTTCAACCACTTTTTATAGAATTCAAATCCAATGCATGATAACAAGTTATGACGATTTTCCCTAGGTCACCTGTTTGAGATAGAATTCGGGAGCCTGCAAAAACCCTAACTTCCTCAGAACATATCTTTGAAAATATAGCGAACCAAGATCTAAAATTTTTACACGAAATTCTCTGAGATTTCGGCTCCACGTGGTAATTTTTTTAGCTACGGAAGCCTCTTAGAAAAAAGGTTATAGAAAAAATTCCAAGATGACCTGCTTGAAGAAGCAAAACCCTAGAATCCAAAGGTCTGATACCAAATGTTTTGCAACCAACGCACAAATAGATAGATCAACGGCTTAAAAATTATCCTCTTCGAGGGGGAAACCTCCTTTCAATTACATAAAGGAACAATTCTTGGATGATTCAAATGACAAAACCTCATTTCTATATATGGGATTCTAAGGGGTCACAATATAATCATAGTCGGCATAACAATAGTAATGTAAGGGCACAAAAATAACAATAGTGGGATTCTATGGGGCACAATAATAACAATATGTGGACTAAATGGGCACAAAAATGACCATAAGGGGGCTACACTGACAATAACAATGAGGGAATACACTAGTATTATAGGGTCCTAACATTACTAGACATGTTGCTACAACAAAGCACACATCTTCTTATGAACCTAGCTACATCTTATTACATCCTAGGTTGATATATGTACCTCTGTAAGTTGGTTGTTGTCTTCCCTACACAAAAATTCCCTAACCTTAAAGGTGTGAACCTCTCTCCTTAGTTATAGTTGCTTACCTTTAGGAACACATAAATTGTTCAACTTGTAAAGTAACCCATTATGGAGATGATAGTCAACTGTGTTATCTCCATTTTCTACATAACTACAGTTCTACAACTATTGAAAGAACTCCCTAAAGCCCTCATCCTCTGTAAATGCCTTTTTGTATGCATCATGGATGAAAGGATTCATGTGCATCAAAGCTCCCAAAGTTTTCATGGCCTAGAAAGCATATTAGTTGACTCATTTGTGTTTCCCTCCTTGTACTTCATCACAAAGTGAAATTGTTGTAAAAAACGCATCCACTTATAATTCCTAGTCTATCGTAACTTACTGTAGGCTTCCAGGTACTGTAACATTTGGTGATCTATGTGGATGGTTGTCTTATTTTGCATCAGATGGTGTTTCCTCTTTTTGATAGCTTATACCATGGCATATATCTCCTTATCATATGCAGGGTAGTTGAGAATTGCCCATGAAACACTTCAAAATGGTAGCGTACAAGGCTTCCTCCTTACATCAAGACCACTCCCATAACATACGCACTCATATCCATATCCACTTCAAAGGGTTGATGCAAGTTTGGTAATGCAAGAACGAATGCTTGATTGACTCTCTTTTTTAAATCCTCAAAGGATTTTTGTTGACCCTTTCCCCACTGAAAACTCTTGTCACTCATTCTTATGGTGTGGAGTGGTGTTGCTGATACTGAAAATGAGGCTATGATTTTCCTCAATCACTATGTTGCTCCAACGAAACACCTGACCTTTGAAATATTGGTATGCACTAGCCACTTCATGATGGCCTCCATCATAATAGGATCTATCTTTAATGCCTCTCCATTAATCACATATCCCAACTATATCAAATAATGTTGTGCAAACTCACATTTATTGAAAATTTCCAACATTTAATGCTTCTTCAATGTCCCTAACAACTACATCAAATGTGAGATGTGCTCCTCCCCAGTAGCATTGTATGCTAGTATATCATCCAAATAAACAATAACAAATGAATCTAGAAAATGCTGCAAGTTTTCTTTCATTAATCTCATGAACATAATTGGTGCATTGCATAGACCAAATGGCATGACCAACCACTCATCCAAACCTTATCTAGTTTTGAAGGTGATTTTCTAAGTATCTTCTTCTCTAACTCAAACTTGGTTATATCCTGATTCCAAGTCCAACTTAGTGAAGTATTTTTCTTGTTGCAACAAGTCCAATATATCATTTATCCTTGGTAAGTGGTACATGTTCTTGAGCGTAATTTTGTCTAACACTGTATAATCAATTCACATTCTCCAAGTCCCATTCTTCTCGGGCACAATTATGATGGGTGACCCACATGGTAAGTTACTTGGTTGAATAACACCCTACTCTAGTAGTTGTTGCTAATGTTTCTTCACCTCATTTTCTTTTATCGTGAACCACCTGTACAACTCGATGTTTGGAAATAGTTGGATCTCATGCTTTATTGCCCTCTTGGGTGATATACCTTTAGGATCCTAGAACACTCCACCATATGCCTATAACAATTCTTCCAGTTGTTGACTTTGTTCCTTAGTACATCCCTCCAAGGATGACTTTGTTGTCATAGACTCTTTTATAAAATGATTTTCTCTTAAGAATAACAAAACATCCTTCTTACTAAAACTAATCAATTTTTTTGTTTGGTTGACACTTACCAATGAAATCTTTGACATGCCTTGTGTGCATTGTTGATGAAGGATTTATCACCCTTTCAAAGGTGATAGTGGTTGGATCTCTCCATGAATATTGCATCTTGAATTTATATACCAAGACTCTCAAACACAACACCACATACATCAAGTGAAACTACATCCAATTATACTTCATCAATAAAATCAACACACATAGCAAATTTGATTTGCGTTTTTTGTTACCCTCATATTTGCCTCCTTGTTGACCCATTCGAATAGAGATTGGCTAGGATTGATCCAGATTGGATCATTATATTGTTTTTCATCCATCTTGATGCATTTAGAGTGGAAAAAGTGGAGGAATCAACTTAGGGGACCATTTTTACCAATGGGACCCAACTTGGCAAAACAGAGCCTGAAACCTTCCAGAACAAGTGCCATTTTTTGGGGGGTAAAACTTTGTTTCTTTAGTGTTGGACCTTTTCATGTCATTCTACACATAGAGATCTTTCCAAAGATGCAATAAGCGCATCATTCGGAGTCCATATGCAAAATTTATGCCACTCATAAGTTGACCTTCTTGTTTTCACACCCATGATTTGGGAGGATGCCGCATCAACCCCCATTATTCATGGAAAAGGAGCTAGCTATGATTATGATGTAAAGGACTCTAGAAGAGTCTATTTTGTAACTTTGGTTAAGAGTTGAGGTAGTCAAACTTAACCACTAGTAGGCTGTCGGGTTGTGTTATAACTAGGCCAATAGGAGTAAGAGGCATTCCATTCTTTCAAGCGCATTTGTTCCATGACTGAGCCAAAATAGACAAGAGGGATAGGAGGTAGAGCACACAGAGAGGATTTTCACTAAGCATCCCATGGACCACAGACCATACTTCTTTGTATTTGCAGCCATATTTCTAGACAAAGAAAGAGAGTGGAACGACCTCACCTTCTAGTTGGGTTTTCTCCCGAAAGGGTTTCCTAGAGCATATATTGTGTCTTATGTGTGTGTGAGATTTTATTTTGTTGTTCTCTATTTGTGCATAGTTTTAATTTACATGTATGCAATATTAACAGTAAGTCTATAGATCCAGAAATCTAATAAAACCGTAATATTGTAGGATTTCATATTTTTAATATAATATTATCAAATATGTTGTGACGAACTATTCAGTGGAATATCCATGGCAGTTTACAAATCATATTGGTATCGCAGCAAGTTTATTTTGAGTATTTTGTCGATATTTGTAGGGGATCTAAATTGGTGGGGCCGAAAATCATAAAACCCTATTTGTGGCTGACAAATCTGTGAATGACCCTCGTGATCCTACAGAGGTGAGGTTTTTGCTACTAGATCAACAAGTCGTAGATATAAACTTCAACGTAAATCTCCTCATGGCAACCGTGAGTAATAAGTTTGAGCTATTTGGAGAAGATGAGGGTTCAAATGCAGAAGACAAACCATAAGGGGGATTTGCAGACTGGGAAGAAACAAAGAACCAATCGAAGAAAGAACCCATAAAATATCAATCCAGTTCGAGTGTCATGAACCAATCATAGTCCCTATTTAAAATGGAAGCAAAAGTAAATATGAAGTCATACCATAGTGAGATTGACGCTCTAAAGTTGAATCATTGGTTGTAACAACTGGAAGTTTATTTCAACGCCCATCAAATTGAGGAAAGACAAAAGATTTCAATTACATGGCAAAAATTAGAGGCCATGCATTGACTTGGTGGGAGAGCCACATGGAGACCCTGAGGTTGGAGGGAAAGCCTTTAGTGACTAAGTGGGAGGAGTTCAAAACCCTCATTAAGTCACAATTTTACCATATTGGGTACACAAAGGACTAGTGAATCTGGTGGCACTACTTCAGGCAAAATTCAGGCCAAAGCATGTAAGAGTACACCACATAGTTTAGAAAGATGGCCATAATGTTGAGTATCTCCCCAAAGAACCCAGATGTACTCCTTGAGTATTTGGGGGTTTGATATCGCCATCTGTGTGAGCAAGTAATGTTGTTCAAGCCAAAATCGATCGATAAGGCTTGTGTACATGCGTAGTACCAGGAGAACATTGGCCTCAAGAGAGTGAAATCAAATGGATCAAAGCAGAATGAGAAATAGGGTGCTTTTAAGGAGGGAGAGAAGAAGAAAAAAAACAAAAAAAACAAAAAACCAAAAACAAAAAAAGGGCAACCACAACACGCTATTGCAAAGATCCCAACAACCACTACAACCTTTGCAACATTGATGGCCACACAAAGGAAAAGTGTTGGAAGTTGCATTCAGAGTTGAACCCGAAGAATAAAAAGAAATATAATAAGAAGACGAATCTCATGGCCATAGATTTGAGCAACCAAGTTTAAAGAAACTCAGACATGGATGAGAAGATCGTATGTACATCAGTGCAGAAGGAGGTGAATTTGAGTAGCCTCCAACAACAAGAAGATAAAGAAATGACTAAACTCTTATATATAAATATATAGGTCAAGAAGACAAAGATTTATGCTATGCTATGTTTGACTCAGGATCGTGGGCGAACCTTATTATAGCAGAGATGGTCAAGAAGTTAGGGCATGAAGTTAGTGATCATCCAAACCCATATCCACTGGGATGGGTAAATAAGGATGCAAATTTGAAGGTTACAAAACAATGCAAAATTATATTTGTTATCAATGTTGATTTTATTAATGAAGTAGATCTATATATGGTTCCCCTTGATGTATGTTGAGTCGTGTTTGGGAGTCCCTACATGTACATGTGAGATGCAATATGCACGCAGAGAGCCAACTAGTACCAGCTCATCAATAATGGAAAATTGTTCATCATCAACGTGCACAAAGGCAAGTAGAAAATTTCACTGGTAAGTGCCAACCAAGCTAAGAAATTGATCAGTTCCAACAAGAAGTATGCTTTATTGTTTTTAAGAGAAAACCAATCTATAGAGGAGCCATAAGAGGTAAGGCATCCCTATAGGGGTGTACTAAGAATGATAAAAAACAATTGGAGGAGTTTTTGCGGGCATATAGCGATGTGTTTTGAGAGCCTAAAGGGTTACCAGCTAAGAGGGAAGTGTAGCATGAGATCTAGTTATTGTCTTACTCCCCATTGCCAAACATTGGGATGTATAGGTAGTTTGTGATAGAAGAAAGTGAGGTGAAGAAATAGTCATAGCAACGACTAGAACAAGGTGTCATTCGACCAAGTATATCACCATGTGGGTCACCCATCATCATTGTGCCAAAGAAGGACAAGTCTTGGCGGATGTGTTTATAATACAGGGCGTTAAACAAAATTACGCTCAAGAAAAAATACCCCCTACCCAAGTAGATGGTTTGTTGGATCAGTTGCAACAAGCAAAGTACTTCACCAAGCTAGAATTAAAGTCTAGATACCACTGGGTTAGAGTCAAATAAGAAGATACATGGAAGACCGCCTTTAAAACCAAGCAAGGTTTGTATGAGTGGTTAGTCATGCCATTTGGTCTATGCAATGCACCAACTATGTTTATAAGATTAATGAATGATGTATTATTCACTTTTTATAGATTCATTTATTATTGTCTTTGGATGATATACTTGTTAGAAAATGCAACAAGAAATTCTCAATTTGTTTTTTCCTTGATTAAATTGAGAAAAATCGAATTTCCACATCAACAGACAACTTGGATGCAGTTAACTTGTGTGAGATGGCTTGTGTCGCCCATTTTACTCAGTAAATCTGAGTTGGAGGAGTTAGAGTTCAATTAAGCATGTGTGATTGCTAATTTGTAGCAATCAAGGTCAATTATTTCAGATTTTTTTTAGTTAAACTAGTTCCAACTGTTGGAGGAACTAGTGGAAGGTGAGTTGTGTAGTGAGACTTCAGTCTAACTTCATGATTATCAAATTAACTAATCAATCAACCCAAATAACTAGTGCATGTAGAGAATTTGAGTGCCCCAATTGTGGTGGAGATTCCAAGATAGTGTAACATCAATTGTAGACTAGTCTTGAGTGTACATGTGTTGCATGCAGTCAGATGATCAACATTCAGCATTGTGCAATCCATTTTGGAGAAATTCCTAAATAATAGGGGCCTAATTTCTCAAGGAATTGTGCAAGGAAATGAGGGCTCAAGCAGAGGCAAAAATTGACTAAGTTTGGGTCAGAGCTTCTCAATGAGCAGAGAGATAGTTTATTCACTTGTATGTTGTGCTTAGTTGAGCAAATAAATTCTAATACATCTCTATTCATCAGATTAATGCAAGCATGCATAGGGGTTTTTAGCAAATTGCCTTCCCCTGGAAAAATATAGTGTGCATGTGTGTTATTTATCATTTCATGTTTGTGATTGATGTTCTAAATTGTGAATTGAATTCCGCAGAGCAGTAGAGTAGGTTTGTGTTTGGTGATTTTGATTAAAAATTCACGAGCAGTTGCAAGTCTACACCATAATATCTACGATACTAGTATACAATGCTAGCTGGGAGGAGCACATCTCACATTTGACACAAGTGCTGGAAACATTAAAGAAGCACCAATTGCAAGAAAATCTCAAGAAGTGTGAGTTTTCACAACAATATTTGTTGTATCTAGGGTATGTGATAGGTGGAAGAGAGTTGAATATAGATCCTGCCAAGACTGGGGTAGCACAGTACTTAAGGAAACAAATAGCCTCATTTCAAGGGGAGCAACATGCTCCACGCCATAACATCAAGTGGCAACAGTTTCCAGTGGGGAAAGGGTCAACAAAGGGATTTTAAGGAGCTAAAGAAGAAAATCAGTCAAGCATTAGTTTTGGTTACCAAACTTGCAAAAACCCTTTAAAGTGGAGACAAATGCTAGTAGGTATGTTATGGGAGTGGTCTTGATGCAGGGAGGAAGGCTTACATGCTACATTCTAAATTTTTTCATGGGGAAGTTCTTAACTACCCTACCTGCAATAAGAACCTATATGCCCTAGTGCAAGCTATGAAGAAGTGGAAGCACTATATGATGGGAAATGAGACAGTAATCCACACAGATCACCAACCACTACATTAATTGCAAACCTAGAGTAAGCTACAATAGACCAGGCATTACAAGTGGATGGTGTTTTTACAACAATTTCATTTGGTTATCAAGTATAAGAAGGGAAACACAAACAAGTTGGGCAACATGCTTTCAATGCCACCCACACCAAATATCACAACTTTGCGGACTCTTATGCATATGGAGCCATTCACCCATGATGCATACAGAGAGGAATATTCAAAGGATGAGGACTTTAAGGAGGTGTATCAAGAGTTGCAGAGTTAAAGTCATGTGCATGGTGGCAACAACACCATTGACTACCATCTCCAAGATGGGTTACTCTACAAATTGGATAAGTTATGTGTTCCTAAAGGTGATTAATTACAACTAATTAGAGAGGCTTGTACCTTCAAGGTTCTAGGGCACTGTGTTGTAGGGAAGGTCGTGGCCAACTTGCAGAGGTATGTGTATTGGCTCAAGATTCAAGAGAAAGTAGCTAAGTTGATAAGAGGATGCATGCTTTGTTGTACCAAAAAGCCTAGCAACAGGAAACAATGTCTATATCATCCCTTATTTGTAACCACTCGTCCTTGGGAAAACATTTCCATAGGATTTGTGGGAGGTTTATCAACATCTAGGAAAGGACATGACTACATGTTCGTGGTAGTTGACAAGTTCAACAAGACGTGTGTTTTGATGCCCTGTAAAAAGGTTGTTATTAAGCAAGAAGCAACAAACTTGTTCTTTGGACAAGTTTGGATGCACTTTGGGATACCAAGGAGCATCATTTCAGATAATGATACAAAATTTCACAGTGTATTTTGCAAAGCACTTCCATAGACTTTGTGGGAGGTTTACCAACATCCATAAAGGGACATGACTACCTATTCGTGGTAGTTGAAAAGTTCAACAAGATATGTGTTTTGATGCCCTGTAAAAAGACCATTATTGGGCAAGAAGAAAAAAACTTGTTATTTGGAAAAGTTTGGGTGCACTTTGGGATACCAAGGATCAACATTTTAGATAGGGATACAAGATTTCCCAGTGTATTTTGGACTACATTGTGGGAGAATATGGACACGAAGTTGAAGAGATCTATAACATTCCATCCATAGATAGAAGTACTCAGTAGGACTTTGGTGCATCTTTTGAGGGGATACAACCAGAAGCATTTGAAGACCTCAGATGAAAATATGGTATATATACAACATTCATATAATAGAGAAATTTACACTTCTATAATAAAGTCACCATTTGAAACATGTTTTGGATATTTGTTGCCTTAACCTTTGGATATTTCACATGGGAAGCAAGGAGGAGTGAGGGAAAATCTTACAGGAGATGCTTTGAGGGCTGAAAAACTTGTAGAGAAGATCTGAAAGATCCATCTACAGGTTCAAGAGACACTGCAAAAGTCACAGGAGAATATAAGGCCAAGCATGATCAACACATAATAAAGAAATCGTTCAAGGTGGGAGACAAAGTATGCCTACAGTTGAACAAGAAGAGGTTGTAGGGGCCTGGTAATAAAATCAAGGCTCTAAGGTATGGTCCCTTTGAGATACTAGAAAAGGTGGGTGATAATGTTTATCGACTCATTTTATCACCATATATGCAGATTTACTCAGTTGTGAATGTAGAGAATTTGAAACTCTATGAGCCTTCAATGCTGGATCAAGAAGAGGAACAAGTCCTACCTTCTGTGGAGGATTTGGCACTGGATGCTTAGGCAATGTTGGCAAAAGATACAATTTGCAGAAGAGGACTACAACTACAAGATAGGGGCAACATGACCTTTGGCAGATTGGGTTGAAAGGATAACTTCCAGGCAAGGGAAAATGGTATACCTAAGAGAAGGTGGACGAAAAATTTCCTCACCTCATTCCGTAAAATATTTTGGGAATCAAAAGCCTCCCAAAATGGGGAGGTGTGATCTAGATTGGATCATTATATTGTTTTTCAACCATATCGTTGCATTTAGAGTGGAAAAAGTGGAGGAATCAACTCATGGGATTGTTTTTTTTATCTCCGTGACTGAGTTTGGCAAAATGTGGTTTGAAACCTTCAGGGAGCATTTTGAGGCATCAAAAGATGTTTTTTGGGGGTTTAACATTGTTGCTTGTGATCCAGGTGGATGTTGGTGGCCACCCACCTATCCCATTTGGACCCCCGCAACTGTCTCTTTCAGTTTTTCAGTTTCCTTAATTGTAGCACAACTTACTATTTTTAGTAGTTTTTTCGGGTCCTGAACTTCCGGAGCCGTTTTG
>APFE030871615.1:0-11704 GCA_000404065.3 Pinus taeda
TTTCACTAAAATTATATCATCCAATAACAATAAAATTTTAAACACTCATTCAAAATTTTCCAAAAAGTACAATTTAACTTTTTATTGAATTTCAATCCTGCTGCAATTTTCATCTGTTATTACAATCCTGCTGCAACCTACATCAAACTAAGCAAAGAAACGCTCTGCATCAGATTGAATAATATTGGGCATAATTCAAAAAGTGACATGAAAAATGCAACAGATTCAATAAAGCATTCTCACCAGCCTACATAAGGAATTTTAAACATTGCTGGCCATTAAAAAAACTGAGTAGTTTGGTAGTGAAGAAAGATAACAATAATGTTGCTTTCTCTGGTGTGGCTAAAGATTTTTCTAATTATTAATAATAAAAAATAATCTTTTATCTTAATTGCAGATTCCATGTATCTCACCAACATAATTGAATGAATTATATAAACCTCAACACTGTACGAACAGAAAATGAAGAAAACCTTAAAAGAAGAAGATAAAAATACCTTAAAATATTTTGCTCATAAGATATGTGTTGTTTTGATCTATTTTAATCTGTCATCCAAAATAAAATATAGTATTCATAATAGGTGTTGTTTTGACTACCAAATATCTGATCCATTTTAAGCTGTCATCCGATTGACCATTAAAGGGAGCCACCCGAATATTTTTGTTTTAATAATCTGCTCATATAGTTGAATAGAGATTAAAAGGCTATAGGTGCATGCATTTGACAATAAATATGTCTGCAACATGCTCAATCAGATGAGGATAACCATCGAAATCATGAGTATTCTCCGTAATCATGGTACTTGAGGACCTATAAGGATTTCTGGATTAAATGTAATTTTGAATTTTCTATTATTTTGTTATATATAGATATATATATAAATATATATATATTGAAAAATATGTATAGTCGAACCTAATGCCGAACCTCATTCGAACCTGATCGGAAAATTCGAAACTGAATCGAACCTAATCGTTGTCGAACTCGAATTCGAACTCGAACCGTGTGACATAGCTTAACACCAATGACACCAAGGAACTTTAAATTTGAATGTTAATTGTCCCTTAGGCAATTAATTTAATGTGGTAAAATGAAGAGATTAAATTTTTAATATGATCAAAGTAAAACAAATCAAAAGGGTTAATAAATTGAAATTTCAATGGGCCATAGGCTACATTAAAATTTAATGTGAAAGTGCAAATCCTCTTTCGATTTAATTCTTTTAGGGATTTTAAAGTCACATAAATGAAATTTTTTAATTTTTAGATTTTTTAGCTTTTAAAATGTTTTTTGACTACTTAAATTTTTAGCCTTTTAGATTTTAGAATTTTTTATGTTTTCAAATGAAAAAAAAAATCAAAATCATAAGTTAAAATTAAAAAAAAAATGATAAAATGTAAAACAAATATCTAATAAAAAAAAAAGGAAATAAAAAAATCAAAATCAAAGAATCATAAGTAAAAACAAAAATAAAACAAGAAAATGTAAAATAAAAAAATTCAAAAAATCAAATTAAAAAAATAAAATAAAAATAACAATGAAGACAAAAAATCGAATTTCAAAAGGAAATTAAAAATACACTAACCCTAACCCCTAACGCATATACAAATTAAAAATGAAATGAAAAATACACTAACTTAATGCATATACAATGCAAATGAAATAAAAAACTAAAAAAGTCGAATGAGAGTCCTTTGCTATGCAAGTAGGCTTGACAGCGGAGAGGAGGGACTCACGATGACAACGAGGGTAGGAGAAGAAGGTTGCGGAGGAGAGCGAAGGGATGGACGAGGAGTTGTAGGTGAAGGATAATACACGGAAAACAGTGTGAGGAGCAGCGACTTGGCAGTATGCAGGAAGAAAGGGAGGAGCACGGAGAAATGAGGACGTTTGGGCAACGTTGGAGCTGCAAGATGAAGGGGAAGATATGGGAATGGGGACGCAGGTTTGCAACAAGTTATGGCAACATTGAAGGTTTTATTTTTTTTGCACGTGTAAGCTTGGACGCGGAGGAGAGATGAGCATTGACAGCAGCAAGAGGAGGATGCAGCAAAGAGGAGGGCAGCAAGAGGAGGACGCAGTAGAGAGGAGTATAGTAGATGCAGTAAAGAAATTCAAAATTTTCTACAAACCCCAAAACGTAGACAACACAAAAAAAAATTTGAAATTGTCTAAAGGCTCAATACAGCAGCAGACAGGAGAAAAATGGTAGCCAAAAAAACCTAAGAAAATTTCCCAGAAAATATTATTTTCATATGACATGCTTCTACTTCAAATTTATTTGTTAAACCCTTATCAAAATTTACAAATTTAAAACTTTTAAACCCTTGGATTGAAAATTTTTTAATAATGTCCCCACAAAAATTATGTTGATAAACCTCCAAAGATCCAGACCTTGCCCTCCAGGCCTTAGATCTGGACTTTACACAAATTTCCTCCTCGGATCTGTAGCTACATGACAACAAGAAAACACCCAAACGATATGTATAATAATAAAAAACTAAAACCTAGAAATCCAAGTCAAAAAACCCAAAAGCAAAATTACAGATCTATGTACAAGAATGGTAGATCTATCAAATCTGAGTAGTCTGAGTCCAACTCCGCTCCCAGATCTGATAATCTAAAGCTTTCAACAACTAGATCTATCAATTTTTCACACAAAAATTAAACTTTTAAATTTTAAGGAGGTGCTAACTCAAAACCCTTCATGCATCACAAAAAAAAATCTTATGATAATGCCAAGATTAATTTTACTAGGCTCTTTAGGAAACACAGATCGGGAATTGGCTAATCCAACTGAAAACTTCCCCTAACGCTTGAGGATCTAAAATCAAAATTTCTGTGCAAAACTTGATTCAACTTCTATAGTTTCCTTTACTTCAGCTTTCGCTTTGACTTTCTCTTTATCTCCATATCTATCTTCAAAGGCATCAATGATTGATTATATAGAATCAAAAGTGTTATTAGGGAAATTAAGTTTTAACAAACCAATCTAAAGCATCTACAGATAAGGTAAGAATGAAAATCTTCATCTTCGCATGTTCATATTCAAAATATGGGAGCCACTTGCTTATACAGAGGCTGACATTCTAAAGGTGAGTTTTGGTAGTAAAAGAATTGTTACCTTGAAGAGGAGAAAATTCATCGATGGCGTCACCAAAAAAAAAAAGGATAACCATGCAGAGCTCCCTAAATATTAGTAAAATCACAAGAAGCAAACAAGTCATAATTCATGATGATTTGCTTAATGGGAAAAAGATGGGCCAAATGGATATCAAAGAGAGAGAGATCCCTGCTCAAGAAAATCAAAACCTCTACAAGAAGCGAGCTTCTCGTAGAAATTCTTGTAAGAAATGGAAGAAGTGCAGTCGCCACTTGAGCATGAATCTCACAAAATTTTCGAAGGCAAAATCGAAAAGCTAGTGGATGGAGGCAGATGAATATTCAGGGAGGGCTCCTTGTATGGGATTAAATGAATGAATAAGTGGAGTCGCCACCCAAATAGGAAACCAAGCGGAATGTCCAAATGCAGAAAGTGAAGATGAGAGGATTAGATGAAGAGATGAAATGACACCAGAAAAATGAGATGAAATGTCGTAAAGCCAAGGTCCAATAAATTGGTCCTTGGTGGCAATGCCAAGAAGTGTTGGCTTTGTCGGCTTGAATGAGAGATGAGAAATGAGAAGAATGATGAGGAAATGTCATTGAAACACTGAGAATAAAATATCCCCGACAACGGCGCCAAAAAATGTTGTGTCGGATGACAGGAAGAATAAAGATGAAATGTTTAAAACAATGTCAAGGAAACCAAGGATAGAAAAAAATCTGTCCCCGACAATGGTGCCAAAAAATGTTGTCGCACAAAGCGTCTAGGCATTGCGACAATGCTTAGAGTAAGGGTTGTCACTCTAATCCTTACTCACTCCATTTAGACTCTCTCCTATACAAGTCAAGGGGGTAATCCCTAAGGTGAATGAATGAAAATAGCATGTGGAACACAGGCTCTAGGAGACTTAAAGATGGACAACATGACAAATGTAAATGAGTCCTAGTTAACTAAGATGAATAGATTAAACACAAGACACAACCACAAAATAGAAATGATTATAGACCAGTGCCTTAATATTCAATTAACTAAATGAGAACAAGTTACCCAGAGCAATTATAATGTAGCGAAGGTGACGATCATGAACGATTAAATGTAAACACCCAAAACTCCAATATATTCTAGCAATTAAATCCCATGAAGAATTATGAAAATTAAATGCTAAGCAATGATTCTAGATTAAAAAATATTTTCTTCAATAACTTAGTTCTAGAATTAATTATATTTCTCCTATAGCCAATATAATTTTCAAAACATTGATCACACTTGCCAGTAGAGAAATCAATACTACAAAAATCAATTTTTTACACTTAACACCAATGACACCAAGGAACTTTAAATTTGAATGTTAATTGTCCCTTAGGCAATTAATTTAATGTGGTAAAATGAAGAGATTAAATTTTTAATATGATCAAAGTAAAACAAATCAAAAGGGTTAATAAATTGAAATTTCAATGGGCCATAGGCTACATTAAAATTTAATGTGAAAGTGCAAATCCTCTTTCGATTTAATTCTTTTAGGGATTTTAAAGTCACATAAATGAAATTTTTTAATTTTTAGATTTTTTAGCTTTTAAAATGTTTTTTGACTACTTAAATTTTTAGCCTTTTAGATTTTAGAATTTTTTATGTTTTCAAATGAAAAAAAAAATCAAAATCATAAGTTAAAATTAAAAAAAAAATGATAAAATGTAAAACAAATATCTAATAAAAAAAAAAGGAAATAAAAAAATCAAAATCAAAGAATCATAAGTAAAAACAAAAATAAAACAAGAAAATGTAAAATAAAAAAATTCAAAAAATCAAATTAAAAAAATAAAATAAAAATAACAATGAAGACAAAAAATCGAATTTCAAAAGGAAATTAAAAATACACTAACCCTAACCCCTAACGCATATACAAATTAAAAATGAAATGAAAAATACACTAACTTAATGCATATACAATGCAAATGAAATAAAAAACTAAAAAAGTCGAATGAGAGTCCTTTGCTATGCAGGTAGGCTTGACAGCGGAGAGGAGGGACTCACGATGACAACGAGGGTAGGAGAAGAAGGTTGCGGAGAGCAAAGGGATGGATGAGGAGTTGTAGGTGAAGGATAATACACGGAAAACAGTGTGAGGAGCAGCGACTTGGCAGTATGCAGGAAGAAAGGGAGGAGCACGGAGAAATGAGGACGTTTGGGCAACGTTGGAGCTGCAAGATGAAGGGGAAGATATGGGAATGGGGACGCAGGTTTGCAACAAGTTATGGCAACATTGAAGGTTTTATTTTTTTTGCAGGTGTAAGCTTGGACGCGGAGGAGAGATGAGCATTGACAACAGCAAGAGGAGGATGCAGCAAATAGGAGGGCAGCAAGAAGAGGACGCGGTAGAGAGGAGTATAGTAGATGCAGTAAAGAAATTCAAAATTTTCAAGAAACCCCAAAATGTAGACAACACAAAAAAAATTCGAAATTGTCTAGAGGCTCAATACGACAGCAGACAGGAGAAAAATGGTAGCCAAAAAAACCTAAGAAAATTTCCCAGAAAATATTATTTTCATATGACATGCTTCTACTTCAAATTTATTTGTTAAGCCCTTATCAAAATTTACAAATTTAAAACTTTTAAACCCTTGGATTGAAAATTTTTTAATAATGTCCCCACAAAAATTATGTTGATAAACCTCCAAAGATCCAAACCTTGCCCTCCAGGGCTTAGATCTGGACTTTAGACAAATTTCCTCCTCGGATCTGTAGCTACATGACAACAAGAAAACACCCAAACGATATGTATAATAATAAAAAACTAAAACCTAGAAATCCAAGTCAAAATACCCAAAAACAAAATTACAGATCTATGTACAAGAATGGTAGATCTATCAAATCTGAGTAGTATGAGTCCAACTCCGCTCCCAGATCTGATAATCTAAAACTTTCAACAACCAGATCTATCAATTTTTCACACAAAAATTAAACTTTTAAATTTTAAGGAGGTGCTAACTCAAAACCCTTCGTGCATCACAAAAAAAAAAATCTTATGATAATCCCAAGATTAATTTTACTAGGCTCTTTAGGAAACACAGATCGGGAATTGGCTAATCCAACTGAAAACTTCCCCTAACGCTTGAGGATCTAAAATCAAAATTTCCGTGCAAAACTTGATCCAACCATTAAAAATAAAGCGAGAAAATAACAATAAAACTCAGACAAATAGAGATACCTACTATTACATTCAAAATTTATATTATTATTCAAAGCCCAATGATTGAGCAAGATAAATGTACTCAAATCATTCTTTAGAATATGTTATCAATGCTTTTATTAAAAATTATGCATGAAAAGAACACATCTTACAATATTCTCGTGAAGAGTAACACCTGTAGAACTTAACCCCAAAGTATTTCTTTATTAACCAGAAAAATATTAGATTACACAAGAGCTTCTTGCTAAGCACACGACTCAAAGGTCACGTGAATCGACTGACAAATGACCTCCGATTTAAATATAAATCATCAAAGGACTAGTTCGAGTGATCCTCGTCAAATCAATCTCGACCGTTGATGAAGATTAAAATTCCTTTTAATCCCATTCGTCAAAATATTTAAATATTTAGGAAAATTCCAAATTTTCAATTAAATGCATTTTAATTAACTCAAAAATTAAATTTTGAATTAGTTTCCCCAAAAATTTGACTTTGACTTAACTCCCAAGGATGAAAAGTTTAAATTTAGAAAACTAATTAATTTACCTTACTCTCGAAACCTTTTAAAATTTAATTTTTAAGGATCGACGAATTTTGCTTTTGGGGAATTTAAATTTACCTAGGACCTAGAATTAATTAAATTTCTGGCTTATGATTTTAATTAATTTTTGGCTTGAAAATTTAATTAATTAATCTATGAGGGGATAAATTATTTTTCTGACCATCAAGACACTTTACATCATGATTTTCATATTTTTTTACATCATAAGAGGGAAAACCCATTTGTAATAAACCCTCACAAACTACCCATTTCTGTGACACAAATATAATCCACCAAACTAAGCAATTTGTAATAAAATAACCTAACCAAATAGTTAAGATTATTCCCAAATGATTTTTACATAGACTCGATCTAGAACACTAAGACTCGCCTAAGATCTTAACAACAAAACCCATTCCAGCTTTGGGGTAAGATAGGGGGCGAAACTCTGCCGACCATCCGAGAATGAATCGGTGAGACAAAAAACCTCCTAGAATGGAGATCGTCACTAGAAAGGTAGGTTTATCCAGGTTGTTACATACATGGCACGGTTCTGCTGAGATTATTTATCATATACATGTAAAATAGGTTTACATTATAACATGATGATCAGGCCTATGATAATAGTTGGACAACACAGAGACATCGATCAGGCACTATCCCTTTTACAAAAAAGGGGGTGTACTGCTATGAGTCGTTGATACGTAGTGGTCAACATCTAGCTCTACTTGGGAACACATTGCTCCATCGGAGGAATGTGAGAATCCAGAATCAGCATCCACGCAACACAAAAGATAACATAAGTAGCGTCCATCCAAAATTCATCATATAACATTACGCATAGGAAAGATATAAGCTCTTCATTTAATAACTATCCTACTAACATGAAAAACAAAAATCTAACTACAATATGAAATACTAAAATAACATGGTATAAGGTAAGAAATACAATACAAAGATGCTCCATGGCATCAGATGCGTTCAATATAGTGCATACTAAGCATTTGCCTGCTTTCAGGAAAATCTGTCGGTTGTTTCTCGGACATGGCATGTCCAATCCTGCACACGATAGGACTTTTTCCTATCTGAAAATCAAGCTGCTCATGGCCATCAAATGCATAAAACTGTTTTCTCATTCTCTTTCTCTTGCGCTTTTTCTTTGTGGTAGGTTGTATCACCAATGATGTGGAAAATTTTGCTTGAAAACTATCAAATGAAGTATGTAGGATATGCATGACATGTCTTTCTTCATTCTGCATCTTCTCTATCAAAAATGATGGATCAGTCTCACAGGTGTCATGAGTTATAACTTGATCATTTTTAATTTCTTCTTTGATCATGTCATTCTTAGTTAAATTTTGATTAATGGAGTTAGCCTCTTTCTCAGGATATTCACAACAAGACAGGACCTGTGATTTCCTCTCTTTTAGCCTCTTATGTAATGAACTCATTTCTCTAGCATGTCTTACTATTAACTTCACTTGATTGAGTTCAGTTTTCATGTATCTTTCTTCCAGAGTGACATGATTAGTGTGCATAACCTTTATTAGATTCTGAATAATGGACGTCTGATTAGAATGATTAACTTCCATTATTTTTAATCTATTTTCGATGATATCTATTCCCTTTGTATTTATGACACATGGCACCTACTTTTCCTCTAAGGCCAATAATCTATTCTGAAGAGATATTTGACCAACTTCCATGTCCTTTATAATTTTATCATTCTTTGTTTTCATGCCCATTAAGCAGTTTTGCATATAGTTTATTTCTTTCTTATGATTTTCTTGCATGGTAGCTAACTGATTATTATAATCGAATCTCGTGATATCATTTCTTCATCCATAGTTGACAATTTGTTCTAAATCAAACTGATTTCTTCTTGATAACTTGCTTCCATGGCAGTCACTTGATTTGAATGATTGAATTCCATGATTGTCATCATTTCCTCTAGGGCTAATAACTTGCTTTGCATAGAATTAATTTCCCTAGCATAATCAGCTGTTAATCTTGCTTGATTAAGTTTCATATCTTTAATAAGTTGAGCTTGATTAACTTCTGCATTCTTGATTACTTGAGCCTAATTTAATTGTATGTCTTTAACCATTTGAATTAACTCCTTCAAATCATTTTCAACTTCTATAGTTTCCTTTACTTTAGCTTTCGCTTTGACTTTCTCTTTATATCCATATCTATCTTCAAAGGCATCAATGATTGATTTTTTTGAAACAAAAGTGTTATTAGGGAAATTAACAAACCAATCTAAAGCATCTCCAGATAAGGTAAGAATGAAAATCTTCATCTTCACATCTTCATATTTAGAATATTGGAGACACTTGCTTATCTAGAAGCTGACATTCTGAAGGTGAGTTTTGGTAGTAAACGCATTGTTACCTTGAAAAGAAGGAAATTCATCGATGGTGTCACCAAAAAAAGAAGGATAACCATGCGGAGCTCCCTGAATATTAGCAAAATTACAAGGAGAAAACAAGTCATTATCCATGATGACTTTCTTAATGGGAAAAAGATGGGCCATATGGATATTAGAGAGAGAGATCCCTACTCAAGAAAATCAAAACATCTACAAGAAGTGAGCTTCTAGTAAAAATTCTTGTAAGAAATGGAAGAAGTGGAGTCGCCACTTGAGCATGAATCTCTAACAAAATTTTCAAATGTGAAACCGAAAAGTTAGTGGATGGAGGCAGATGGATATTCAGGAAGGGCTCCTTGTTTGGGATTAAGTGAATGAATAAGTGGAGTTTCCACCCAAACAGGAAACCAACTGGAATGTCTAGCTGTAGAAAGTGAAGATGAGAGGATTAAATGAGAGATGACGAGAATTAGGATGGTGAGAAATGAAAAGAGAAATGACGCTAGAAAAATGAAATGAAATGTCGTAAATCCAAGGTCCAATAAACTAGTCCTTGGTGGAAATGCTAAGAAGTGTTGGATTTTCTAACTCGAATGAGAGATGAGAAATGAGAAGAATGATGAGGAAATGTCGTTGAAACACCGAGAATAAAATATCTCTAGAAACGACGCCAAAAAATGTTGTGTCAGATGACGAGAATAATAAAGATGAGATGATTAAAACGATGTCGAGGAAATGAAGGACATAAAAAACTGTGTACCTGGCAATGGCACCAAAAAATGTTGTCACACACAGTGTCTAGGCACCGCGACAACACTCAGAGTAAGGGTTGTCACTCTAATCCTTACTCACTTCGTTTAGAGTCTCTCTTAGACAAGTCAAGGGGGGCAGTCCCTAAGGTGAATGGATGAAAATAGCTTGTGGAACACAGGCTCTAGGAGACTTAAAGATGGACAACTTGACGATTGTAAATGAGTCTTGGTTAACTGAGATGAATAGCTTAAACATAAGACACAACCACAAGATAGAAATGATTATAGACCAGTGCCTTACTATTCAATTAACTAAATGAGAACAAGTTACCTAGAGCAATTTATAATGTGGCGAAGGTGATGATCATGAACAATTAAATGTAAATGCCAAAAAATGCAATATATTCTAGCAATTAAATCCCATGAAGAATTATAAAAATTAAATACTAAGCAATGATTTTAAATTAAAAATGATTTTCTTCAATAACCGAGATCTAGAATTAATTATCTTCTTCTTATAGCCAATATAACTTTCAAAACATTGATCGCACTTGCCAATAGAGAAATCGATACCACAAAAACTTCACACTTAACACCAATGACACCAAAGAACTTTAAATTTGAATGTTAATTGTCCCTTAGACAATTAATTTAATGTGGCAAAATGAAGAGATTAAATTTTTTATGTGATCAAAGTAAAACAAATCAAAAGGGTTAATAAATTGAAATTTGAATCGGCCATAGGCCACATTAAAATTTAATGTAAAAGAGCAAATCCTCTTTTGATTTAATTCTTTTAGGGATTTTAAAGTCACATAAATGGAAATTTTTAATTTTTAGATTTCTTTAAGTTTTTAGATTTTTAAATGTTTAAAATTTTTTGGATTTTTTAAATTTTAGAATTTTTTATGTTTTTCAAATGAAAATAAAAAGAAATCAAAATCATAAGTTAAAATAAAAAAAATGATAAAATGTAAAAAAAAAAGGAAATCAAAAAATAAAAATCAAACAATCATAAGTAAAAACAAAAATAAAAGAAGAGAGTGTAAAAAAAAAAACAAATTAAAACAAATAAAAATAAATAAAATAACAATCAAGACAAAAAATCGAATTTCAAATGAAAACTAAAAATACACTAACCCTAAACCCAACGCATATACAAATTAAAATTGAAATGAAAAATACACTAACCTAATGCATATACAATGCAAATGAAATAAAAAACTAAAAAAGTCGAATGAGAGTTCTTTTCTATGCCGGTATGCTTGATGGCAGAGAGGAGGGACTCACGATGACAGTGAGGGTAGGAGAAGAAGGGTGCAGAGGAGAGTCAAGGGATGGACGAGGAGCTGCAGGTGAAGGATAAGACGCGGACAACAGCATGAGGAGCATCGTCTTGGCAGTACGCAAGAAGAAAGGGAGGAGCACGGAGAAATGGGGAAGTTTGGGCAGCATTGAAGCTGCAAGATGGAGGGGAAGATATGGGAATGGGGATGCAGGTTTGCAGCAGCTTATGGTAGCGTTGAAGGTCTTATTTTTTTTGCAGGTGTAATCTTGGACGCAGAGGAGAGATGAGCATCGACGACAGCAAGAGGAGGTGTTAAAATTGGCAACCAGGGCAAAACTTCATGTGGGTCATCTTATTCATGGCTGATAATAATTTTATTAGATTCCTCTCGTCGAGAGGTGTAGGATTGATATAAAGATCATCTGATTCCGATAAGTATTCATGGAGATATGAATTTA
>APFE030871619.1:6214-17609 GCA_000404065.3 Pinus taeda
TTATAATATTGAATTTATTTTTCTACTAAAGATTTGAAAATATATGATCTAAGCCAAATTTCCAATTCCAATAAAAAAAATTGAATCTATTTGCGAATAGAGTTAAAAAATGAGACATCAAAGTGTATTACCCACCCAACAAACATTTCCAATCCATAATTTGACAAACCCAGGTGAACGTTTGCATGAATTTCCATAGATTCAAATTCGTAATCTAGTTTTTTGGATAATAATTTTGGGGTTACCAGTATCTATGGTTGATGTCTGAGTAATCACCAAAATTCAGTGAAAAGGATTGAGCCGATATAGTAATTGAGGATGAATGTTGATGACGAAGTGTTTATACTTTTCAATGTGTAAACAAAAGTACAATGGAACACGAAAAATATCACAAAGTATTACCATAGTTGCAGAAAAATAATTATAAACTAGTGGTCGTTCAAACAAAATTATCCATAAACGATATCCAGTTGCACATTTTTTTTTTTTAAACAACACTTTAAAACAATGATTGTACCAATAAAATTATCCATAAACTCTATCCATAGTTGTAAAACAAAATTATAAACCATATTTTAAAACAAGTCTCGAAAAAGAGGCATGGCTTCAAATGTGCAAACAAAACTATCCATAAAGAATATCCATAGTTGCAGGAAATTTTTTTTATTATCCATAAACTCTATCATAGTTGTAAAACAAAATTATAAACCATATTTTAAAACAAGTCTCGAAAAAGAGGCATGGCTTCAAATGTGCAAACAAAACTATCCATAAAGAATATCCATAGTTGCAGGAAAAAATTATAAACTGGAGTTTAAAAAAAATATCGAAAAAGAAAAGGCATGGCTCAAGAATGTTAGGATAATTCAAATTGACAAAAATGGCTACTTACCTCCAGTGTGTGTGTGTGTGTGTGTGTGTGTGTGTGTCAGAGAGAGAGAGAGATGAGTTAATAATCTAACATAATATTCTCAATTCCACAACAAGCTCTAGAAGAAAAAGGGGATATACGATTACTCCTTCTAGATGTTGAACAAGAAGAAGAAAGGGAAAGATAATTATACACAACCATTTGAATTTGACCTCTTAGTACATGTGACATAATCTCATAAGAATATTGCAAGAAAAGACTCACAAACTTGGAAAACAATAGGGACATAAACATATACAATAAATGAGAATCAAATTTTTCTAGGTATTCAATTAGAACACCCACAACAACAATATAATCTACACTCAATTACATGAAATATTTTTGAGGATACCCTATAAGGGTAGGAAAAAAGGAAGCCTAGAAAATTGGAACAATTTCTAGAATAATCTATTGGGAGTGACGTCTTGTTGTTTCTTGGACATGGAAAATATTATTCATTGAACAATAAACAATTGACTCTAGAAAAACTCAACATAGAAAGAAGCTCATCATAGGCATAGGAACAAGGATAGTTGACTGAACCCAGCAGGAAAGAAAAAATTAAACATCGAATTGACTTGTGATTCACCCCATGCTACTACAATAAAAATTATAGAAGAAAATGATGGTCAAGATAAAACCCGATCCAAGAAGTTTGATAGTGATGAAGCTTCATCCAAGAGTTCTAGGTTTGATGAAATATTAAGTTGGATAGTAACAATATTATGCTATAAAGAGATCAACACAAAATGGATATTTGGTTGGAATGCTATAACTAGGAAATAGAACAACATAATATAAACATTGCAATAAGAATTAATGATCCACCTTTTGCACCCCAACAATTGGTACATAAGTTAGTGGATCAAACATTATATATGCCTATAATTATGATAATCACCATAGTTATAAGTTAATTATTAGGTTGATGGAAGATATTTAAATACCATGGAATATGTTAGAACATTCATAGTAATATTTACATATTTCATAGCTAACTAACATTTTTTGTTTTGTTTAAAATATGCATTCAATTTCTTTAAATTTATAAATAACCATAATATAATTTGTAATAAAGTTATAATTTAGTTAATTTCTACTATTTTTTTAATCTATGAAATGTGACAGGAATAATGGGTTACCCATTTTGATGGTTATCATCAATTGAATTTTATTTTCAGTTGGATCCATTTTATTTATATGTCTTCCCTAGGTGGTTATTGACAAATTAATAAATATATTTTAGGAAAAACATTAAAATATATGGAAATCTAATAAAATGGATATACACTCAAGGAGAAAGGCAATACTTTTCATTAAGAACAAAATAATTGTTCAACAAAACACATTGTTTAGTATAGGTAACACCTAGATCACCTCGACCCTTCTACTAAAAATATTCATATTTTTATTATATATGTACAATGACAAATTCCTTAGTTCTCCTTGTGATCAAAAGAAGCCATGAAGGTGAAATAAACTTGGACATGCATAAGAAAACCTTAATGAAATAAAATAAGAATTCGTTGTTTCTTTCACTAAATTGTAATATAATTACATTTATGCATCCTAAATTGTCTTACATCATTTCATAGAAAAAATATCATGAAATGTACACACCCTTGGCATTAAATATTTCATCAGTACTATATCACAAAGGCTCACAACATGAAAACATTAAATGACCCACAACTTTATTCCTTGTTAGTTATTCCCCATATGTAAGTTTTATTCAACAATGTCTCATGTTATTCTTATCTTTTACTCACTTAATTCTTTTATATATTTTCCACAACTGCACCATTTTTTTCATTCTTCTAGAAGGTTCCTATCTAGTAGCAAAACTTAAAGGATGGAAGTTTGTTTTAAAGCTTGTAAACCTTGTATAACATTAATACTCCCCAGTAAAATGTTTAATGATATTTTCTGAAAAACATGGAGAGTTCTAATGAATTTTAAGTTAAAATAATTTTAAAGCATAAACATTGAGCAAATAAATTAAAAAAATGTAAAAATTGACAACTATTTTTATTTTTTATTTTGAAAAGCCATGGAATATTAACCCACTCTAAATATTACCCCAAATAATTTCTCTAGTACGTGGAAAATTATCGAGATTATTTACATTGGAAAAAAAAATTATTCTACCAAGAGCGCATAGGCTATCCATCAATATTATCTCATTTTTCACTCTACTTAGTCATGCTAAACAAAAAAACAAAAAAATGGTATATGAAAATCAAACAATATTTTCACCTCTGACAGGAGGGATTGCGAATGGAAGTTATGACTTCGTTGAGTCAATTGGGTTTTGTTGATTACTAGTTGCATAGCCATCTTCACATAATATTGTTGTGGAGGAGGCACAATATTTTTCAATTTCCTTCTCTCGAACATAAAATTGTGGAGATTTCGTTATCTTTTGAAAGCCATTAGTAAGGTCAACACCACCAGGCACAGTGTTCTTAAATCTCCATTCCGAGAACCTTGTGGAGATTTCCGCACCTTTTGAAAAGATTTAGGAATCAGTATGGTGTAAAATCTAGGTTGTCTTTCAATGATGAACTTCCACTGTCAAGAAAGAAATCAGGGTCAGAAATGAAACTCAACCCAAAGGTTCATATGCATGAGAAGCCTAATCATTAAACACATTGCCTCGATCTCCATTTCGATTTCTGTGGAATGATTGATGATCTATGCAGACGATATTATTAAAAAATCCAAGAAAACAACTAGACACATAGCAAAACGCTTTAATTCAATTTACATAAATCGAGCTGTGTTAATGGAATTTCTCTCTCATTCATTCAGGTGTACCAGAGTCATTTACGTGTGATGGAGAGTTGAATCCCTCAGATAGATACACTACAAGGAATTAACTCAAACTTTGTCATATAGGAGTGTTTGTGAGTGGTGGATTTGAGACAATTGTTGCGAATCGGATTCTAGGCCATAGTTCTATTTATCCTCTCTATTCGTTCCCATATAAATGCAACCCACAAGAACATAATCTATTTGAAAACGACATAAAAATTTCCGACCATCGCTAATAGGTCAAAAAAGCTGTGATCCGTTAAAGCAAGGTTTACCTCAAAAAAGCGTGAGATGCTTTTCTTGAAATTTTCGTACAAATAGTTTGGTTTTTCTTTTCAAGAAATTATTTCGAAGAAATTCTCTACATATGTCAAAAAAGTTGTGATCCGTTAAAGCAAGGTTTACCTCAAAAAAGCGTGAGATGCTTTTCTTGAAATTTTCGTACAAACATTTTGGGTTTTCTTTTCAAGAAATGCTTTCCAAGAAATTCTCTACAGAACCACGTCATGTATCCGCTTCCGTGCAAATTTGGAATGTTCATGCTCGAATTTTAATTTTCGGTAAATAATACATTCGTCCGTGCAAATTTGGAATGTTCATGCTTTAATTTTAATTTTCGGTAAATAATACATTCTATAATGTTGGCCTACGCCTTCTCTGTAATCTTGGCCGACGCCTTTTCTGGTCCACTTCTTCTTCTAGCTGCTAGCAATTCAATTGATATTACATGGTTAACTATTTTGTATAGAGACAGCTCGTTATATTTTTCTATTTCTAGCGGTTACGTTTTTCTATTTGTGTCTTAATGCATTCAATGTAATTGACAGTTCGTTATATTTTTCTATTTCTCTCGTAATGCATTCAATATAATTGACCGTCTTGATTTAGCTTCAATATTAATATAGTCAAATTAATTTTTTTTAATTTTATTTATTTTCCAATTGAAAATCAATTTTTTTTATTGAATATTATACTTCACACGAAATACTTTATGTAATATAAGTTAGTTTAAGTTTTTTTGTTTTGTGATTTTTACTATCAATAATTAATATTCTTTCAAAATTAAAATATAAGTGACCGAAGATAGCTAGTTATATTTACCTATTTTTTTCATTTTTATGTATTCAATAATATATATAGCATATTTTCATTTAGGCTCGCTAAATTTTTTACATGTCTTTAATTAGGTT
Organism: Pinus taeda; assembly: GCA_000404065.3. Classification (NCBI taxonomy): domain Eukaryota; kingdom Viridiplantae; phylum Streptophyta; class Pinopsida; order Pinales; family Pinaceae; genus Pinus; species Pinus taeda. Next base: position 11,132 of record APFE030871619.1, read on the forward strand.
TCAATTGTAATAGATTACTCTTAAGTTTGATATGCATTTTTTAATTTGAAAATAACAAGTTTTTTATATCAAATTATATATTTACTCTTTCAAATGTTATTCATAACTCAAAGTTAAGATGAAGTCAAAATTAATTAGATCGATAAATATGTTTCTTTTATAATTAAATAGGGATTCCTAAAATTTAATTTAATTATTAAGTATTATTATATTTATGGTAGGACCATTAAATGTTCTATGGCTTTTTTAGTGGTATATGCAACTCAAGGACTCAGATTTATGTGCAAGGTAGTTATGCTTATCATTTTAATGAAACTGATTAATTAACAAAATATCATATGAGCAAGTTTCATATTTAATGAGTTCTGGCTTTTTCGGCATGTGATATTGAGAAGTCATGACTCTGGCCCATGGTATCGTACCATTCCCTATTTATAGATTAAGAAACTCCTTAATAAAGTGGATATAAATATTCATTGATAAAAATCCTCTTTTGTGCTTTCTGAAATAAATATATGCTTAACTTATAATAATAATAATAATAATAAAATAGCTAATTTCATGATTTTTTAAATATTACCATTGTGAGATGTATTAACATACACTAGTCATTTAATTAATATAATTGTTCTATTACCTAAACTTCTAATAAAAGTTTGTTATTTTTTTTAATATTGATAATTTAAATACATTTTAAATATTTTAAAGCTACATTAATATTAAAGGTTTTAAATATTTGAAAATACAGTTTATAGTGAATACTCTGGTGTTTACCACTTTTGTTAATGATAAGGAGAGTGAGATAATTTATCTTATTTTGGTTATTGGATTTCTGTGTTTAAATTTTTTTAGTATAGATTCTTCTCAAATAACATGCACACTTTGCTTTGTATAGTTTAAAGTATAGAAATAATTTTGATTTTTTTTTGCTTCTTACTTTCTCTTTCTCTTTTTTTTTGTGGTTGTAATTTTAGATATATTATGTTAATTTTTATTTTTATTTTTTTTATACAATATTGAACAATTAAAAGTTTATCCTAGAAGACTAGAAAGAAAATTCTTAGTTTAAAGAATGTATTCTTTAGAGAAAAGTTTTCTCCAATCTTGCATCCTTGTATTTTCAAAAAAGCTATAATTTATTCTAGAGAACTATATGATTTAAAAGATTATTTTATTTCGCTATACCATAGCTTATGTACTTGACATATACAAATATATTTGCATGCTATGCATATCCACTATAGAGTAGATTCATTTTCATTTTGAGAACAACTTTGTATTTATACATAAGGTGATGTCGACTAAAAATATCAAAACGTTACATTTTCTTTACTCATGGTTGATGTTGTATTTCACATCAGTACTAGATAACAAGAAACAACTCAACAAGACTACACCCCCCATAATAAGAACTTTTAGCAGTATTTTTCCTTTTTAACTAGTGCAACCATATAAATTAAATGACTTGTATACACATTAATCCATGATAAGCATAAAAACTCGTACCCCATTATACATATCACATTACCAAGATAAAAATAATCACAAAATATAACTAAATTATAAATTTATTTTAAATATTCTATGACTTTTTTAGTGGTATATGCAACTCAATGACTCAGGTTTATGTGCAAGGTAGTTATGCTCTTTTTATCATTTTAATGAAATTGATTAATTAACAAAATATCATACGATGAAGTTTCATATTTAATGAGCTATGGCTTTTTCGGCATGTGATATTGAGAAGCCATGACTCTGGCCCATGGTATCGTAGCATTCCCTATTTATAGATTAAGAAACTCTATGTAACGTAGATATAAATATTCATTGATAAAAATCCTCTTCCATACTTTCTGAAATAGATATATTCTTAACTTATAATAATAATAATAACAATACTAATAATAATAATAATAATAATAATAATAATAATAATAATAATAATAAAATAGTTTATTTCATAATTTTTAAAATTTTACCATTGTGAGATGTATTAACATACACTAGTCCTTTAATTAACATAATTGTTCTATTACCTAAATTTCTATTAAAAGTGTGTTTATTTTCTTTAATATTGATATTAAATAGAATTTTGAATATTTTGAAGCTACATTAATACTAAAGGGTTTATATATTTGAAGATACATTTTACAGTAAATACTCAGGTGTTTACCACGTTTGTTAATGATATGGATTTGTGTGTTTATTTATTTTTAGTATAGAGTCTTCCCAAATAACATGAACACTTTTCTTTGTATGATTTAAAGTGTAGAAAGAATTTTGATTCTTTTTTCCTTCTTACTTTGTCTTGGTCTTTTTTTGTGGTTGTAATTTTAGATATAATTTTTTAATTTCGTTTTAGTTTTTATACAATATTGAACAATTAAAGTTTATCCTAGAAGACCACAAAAAAAATTCTTAGTTTAGAGAATGTATTCCTTGGAGAAAACTTTTCTCCAATCTTGCATCCTTTTATTTTCAAAACAAGTATAATTTATTCTAGAGCACTATATGTTTTAAAATATTATTCCATTTCACTATATATAGATTATGTACTTGACATATACAAGTATATTTGCATGTTATGCATGTCCACTATAGAGTAGATTCATTGTCATTTTGAGAACAATTGTGTATTTATATATAAACTAATGTCTACCAAAAATATCAGAAGGTTACATTTTCTTTTCCTATGGTTGATGTTGTGTTTCACATCAGTACCGTATAACAAGAAACAACTCAACATGACTACACCCCCCATAATAAGAAATTTTAGCAGTTTTTTTCTATTTTAACTAGTGCAACCATATAGATTAAATGACTTCTATATGGATTAATCCATACATCTCACATTACCAAGATGAAAATAATCATAAAATTTAACTAAATTATAAATTTATTTTAAATTTATATGCCCACATTACCATGGAAATTCTTAACTCAAGTAAATATCTCTTCTTACAATAGCATGGGCCAATAGGATGGCTTATCAATACCACATGTCCAATATGATATATGTTGATATTATGTTTTCTATAATTAAACAATTCGGCATCAATTAATTAAAATAGCATAATTGACTTGGAGATAAATCTTAACCGTTGATATGTGAATACTACTATGACTTTTCTAGCATATTCGATGGAGGTTAAATCTCTAACATTCACGTAATAATTGTTAATAATTAAATTAAAAGTGTGAGAAGAATATTCTCAAACAAACATGCATATGAATGTAATACGAAAATGCACAATGTAATCATTTAGGGCATGAATTCTCTCCTTTATGACCTAGATTTCTTCTTTATGACTTCTCTCCCTTATACCTTAGTTATCATCCATTATGAAATCTAAGATCATCATCTAGTGAATATGGAGGACTTGTTACAACCAACAAAACTTAAATTAGACATTTATTTGGACAACAATATAGGGTTGGTACAAGATCATGGATTTTGTATTTTCCCCCTTTTTAAATATAGTAAAATAAATAAAATAGACACATACCTTGAAAACTGAAAAATATCAATCATAGAAAAAAACAAAGTCATGATCGGAACCATATTCTTCAGAGGATATAACTACTTTGACCATCGATGACCTGATAATAATATGTATATCTCTAGACTGAGATTTATTTTTAGTACTCGTAGATTCATGTTTCCTGTTTCTTAGCTTAAATTGAAGTGTTGAGTTTCTTATTTTCATGGAAAAGTTGACTAATACACTTTTTAAGACATGGGACAATGAGAAAGTATTTCTAGTACCAATACATGTTCTTAAATTATCCTCATTTGAATGGATTCTGATTCGAGGACTGTCATCACAACAATTTACATCAACACAAAAATCCAAAACTATCTTGGACCCGTGGGCTATTTCTTTTTGGCAAGATTTTAGGATGAGCCTCAATGTGGAAAAACTCATCATTTCTAGGACTACTTAATCGTATGTTTTGCCTTTTTCCTGAAATTTTCCTCTGAATTTGTTTAATCTTAACTTTGGATGGAGGACTTTGTTATGATTGATTGATCTCTTCTTCATGTGTAGATTCTTTAGGTAAAATTTAGGCCCAAAGACTTACCCTGGAGGGTTTCACTTCTCTTTCATCCTTAAATTCCTATTTTCATTCCATATGTCAGACAATAGTACACTTGTTCATGCTTCTAGTTCAGTGAACACCAGTAGGTTTGACAGTTTTGACATTATTATCATTTGAAGCACAAGGATTTTCTTCATGAACTAATTATTCACAATCATTCTATACTTAATGATGATATGGTTATTGAAAAGGACTGTGAAACGAAGGGTTATGCACCCAAATCTTGTCTAACTAGAATATAGGTTAAATTGTGATGAAAAAGTGATCATTCAGAGTTCTTGTGATGTGACTGGTATTTGCAGGACATTTTAGTTTGGAACTTATATAGATAAAGGGGAAAATTATGTTTATGTATGAGAAATGCCATTAAGGACCTTTTGTTATAAATAAAAACCATAATATTTCACTCTTCATAAGTAACATAAAATGCAACAAAAGCACTACACTACACCATTTATATTTCAGATAGGAAATCAACATACCTTTCTCATGATATCCACAAACATAAATAACTGTAATTTGCTTCGAGGGAATGTCACACATTGCACAATTTTTAGACCATTTCTCTCTCTCAAAGGGAAGATGAGTAGTTGCTGCAATGAAATCAATATTTGCATCCATCTCTATATCACCCACTCGAGCTTTATTCATATCAAAAGAAGAGGCAAAACCTTGATAATCCCTTTACTTCAACTCTGAAATAACTGAAGTAAATCCCACTAGCTGACCTAATGGAACAAGTTTGCACATTCAACATATGCCTCTACTATCTCGGCTCAAATGGATTTAAACTGGATAAGGGGTGCCACGGTTAGAATCCTAGACAGGTTTAGCCAGGAATCAAGGTGAAACAACAAGGTAATAGTAACCTTGAAACACCAAGGGATTAACTCAAACATTGATAGTTAGGATATATGGTACATAAACATTAGTAGATGTCATATATGAGTGTCTATGAATGGTAAATTTGAGAACAAAATGTAGAAATCAAGATTAATATACCTAATGAGCATGCCAAATCACCCATAAAACTATGACACAAATCTATAAGGAATAACCCTTAGCCCGTGTTGGTGTCCGTATCTTCATCCCTCCATCAGTGATCAAATTTCTCTTTTTGCATGCATATTAGGTGTCCCATCGGATCACCTGCATTCCATTAGGTCATGTATCAACTGATGGTAGTGCTTCATTATCAATTTCCCTCATGGAATTTACCTGCTAGCATGCTTTCACATGTTTAGGCCATTTACTGTCATTTTGTCTCATTTCAATTACCAATATCAATTTTAGGGTTTTTAGTCTCACTAGGTCTTGGGTTTTCCACCATGGTAATCCAAAACACAATAAAAGGTCAGCAGGCACATGAGGAGGTTTTATAAGTTCATAAGATCATAAATTTACTGATGATATGACCCAATAAATGGTTTTTACCTCAAAACTCTATTTTGAGGTGAAAACAGAGTTTTTTTATTTCTATGTACAAATTTTATGTAATTTAAAGTGTTTTCTATATGTAATAAGTTCCAGCCACTGCCCTTGGTCACCTTGCCAACTCCAGCCACTACAAGAAACAAAAGCATCAATACAAGTTCATCAAATGATCAAGAAAAGCCAATTCAAATGAAAAACGAAGTTTATGAGCAAAAGCGACTTTGACATTATAAATGTGGGTTTGAAATAAGGAAAAATTAAAAGGCATCCATATATAAAGCGAAAACAGACTAGTCATCTATTTCATTGTGCAAGACATCCATGAAGAGCTAAAATCACGATTTGGAGGAAAATTGGACAAAAGAAGGTGAAAACTTTGTTTTTCTAGCAAATCTTCTTGACGTTGTGCATCAAAGGTAGTACGCTACGCATAAGACTGGCGCTGTGCATCAGTGGGTTTGTGCAAGTGTAAATTTACAAGGGCATTACGCATTGGGCCCAGTGTGCTGCGCATCAGTCAAGAAGCTGCCAAAACATTCCAAATCACCCAAAACCCCTAAAAAATGTTGCATTTCTCTCCTACAAGTAAGTTATCATTGTTCTTGAGCTGAATTTGATCTCCTACATGTTTCTATACTTCATTGCCACAAATTAATTAATTTCATTTTCCATATCCCAATCCCCTAAGGAAACTCACTCACTTCATTCCCCAACTCCATTTCACATTGGTAAAATCTCTTCATACTCATCTCTCTTGTCCTCCCCCATTATCATTTTCCACCATATCGTCATCACATCACTTCCCTAAGACAAGCACCATGACAAGAAGCATTGAATCAAGTTATGAAGAGGAAACACTTAGTGACAGCTCAAGAGAAAGAAATGTATAGCTTAGGAAACCTCACAAGGGTGGAAAAATTATTAGAGAGGAACCTATCAGCAT
>APFE030871621.1:4078-31115 GCA_000404065.3 Pinus taeda
CTCATAAATGGTCAAAACTGGACCATACTGAAAGCTCAATGCAGAGGGTGTGATGCATATCACCTTCCCAGTGTACAAAGTGTGATGCATACTGATTTTCTCCTCTGTAGGGTGCGATGGTCGGGAATGGACAAATGGCAGGGACAAAAATGCGAGGTGGAAGATCATGGAATCTTCCAGAAGCTTCCCCTCTGACACTTGCCTCTCTGTTTTCGACCAGGGATGATTAAGAGATCATCATTCTCCAAGTGGAAGTAGGAACTATCAGAGAGAGGACACTAATCAAGATCCCAGAAGATGACTCACCTCTCTGTAATCATCTATATATGGATCCCTCATCACAGAGATCCAAAGGCTAGAATTTTGTATCTTATAGAGAAGTGTTGTTGGTATTTTGGTGTACATTCACAGTGTTGGGTGATCTAGCTTTGCTTGATGTGAAGAAGGGATTCCTAGCTGGAGGATGATGCTAGGTCAGAGCACATGGTTGTAATCCTCTTGCTACTTTTCATCTGAATAAAGCTATTCTTGTTTCCTTCCATATTCTTGTGTACTTGTTTATATATGCATGTATATGGTTAATACACATTTGATCCTGTATTATTTATGAATTTAGATCCTCGTTTATTGCATAGTAATATGTTGCTGTGATTCCACAGGTTCTTTTGAAGCTGGGCAGACAAAGAAGAAGTGGCGAAACTATCTCAAGAAGGAGAGGAAGTCAAGCGCAAGGCTCAGGTTGGGCTTCTTGTTCCTCCTCTCGTCTATTTTCATAAAAGGAAACTACAATAGACTTTGATTGTTTGTTTCTAAGATAGCCACCCATATTAGTGGGAATAGTAGCATCCGAGTGGACACTATTCCCGTATAACAATTGATCCTCTGTGTTGGTTATTCTGCCTTGGCTGGATTTTCTTTTTTGACTCTGATATGAAGCACTTTGACCTGCATGAGCATGATTTATTTCTATTCTCCATATTATAGCAGATGGTCCAAAATTTTGAATCGACCAAAGATAATTTACAGGATCTCTAACATGCTTTGCCACCACTCTGGTCCTGGTAGTTTATGTCTTTGCAACTTCCTTAAAGTCTCGTTAGCCTCTGTGTACCTGAAGAAATTAGGTGGGATGGTGAATAGATGTTTTACGTCATGCTCTATGTAGAATAGATTTTCCAGGTTGTCATAAAGGGACTGGACGGATGGGAGTGCCTTCTCTCCTGAAGTGCTTGAAGATGCTTTAGCTTGATTAGCAACATATGTATTTAATTTACGTACATAGTCCTTGTGCTTCATCAGACGATCATTACCTCCCAAAGGACTTGGGAAACCTTTTTGATGCAGGACTATAAATCTTTGTGTGAAAGAATCAATCTCTACCTCCATGTCCTGGCATCTTCTGTCCAAATTTTGCATTAGATTTCTCATGGTTAGAACTCTCTTGATGTCCAGAATGGTGCCTGTTCTATCTCTAATATCCAGTGCTTCCAGTTCTTCACTGGTCTTGGTGTTCAAAAAATGTATTTCCCTGTTAGCTTTCTCAGGCATATGTCCCAATAAGGCTCTTGTTTTCTGAATTTCCACTTGGGCAAATCTTATCAAATCAATCTATTCATAAATGGTTTGAATAGACCTCCACACATCACTAAGGGATTGAGTGATGTTGGTCCACAAAATTTCTCTGATTTCTACTAGAGGCTTATCCAGAGAGAGATCATTCTCTAAGGCTCTTACCTTGTTCTCCAATTCTTTGATCTCCCTTGTTTTCTCTACCACATTCATCTTGGATTTATCATAGCTCTCTTCAACCTTTGCCAATTTTTCTTTGACTTGCTTCATCTCTGATACTTGGAGTTTCAACTCCTCCATGGCTTTTGTTAACTTCTTTGTAGTCATCGTTGTACTGCTGCCTGGTGTTGTTGCTATTGCTGTGGTACCAGTGGTGATTTCTGCTATTGATGCCGGGACAGTGGGAGGCACTGTAGTTATAACTGTAGGAGGGGTAGTTGTGACTATTGGAATTACTTCAGATGGCTAGGAAGTCGACTCTCCCTACTTCTCTTGTATTGCTTTCTCCAATGCCTCCTTTGTCTCACTCAATCTCTCATTCAACCTCATGAGCAGGTCCATCATGTCCTCCTCTAACTTCTGCTGTACAACTTTTGTGGTTTGTGGATGCTTAGTATGAGGCAGTTTTAATTGTTTCCTAAGGGCAACAATGTCCTCTTCCTTCTTCTTCATCAATTCCTTTATGCCTTTGGCATCTTTGGGATCATGTCCCAGTTCAATAATAATATCTTCCAAGGATTTGATCCTGTTGTCCTTGGCTAGAGAGGAAGCCTTCTCCAAATCCAGTTGAGCGGAGGTGTTGTTCAATGAGTTCTGCAATTTTTGAGCCAACATCACTTTATCTACCAGTGTGGAGTAGACCATCTCTCCAGTTTGTTTATGTAGTTCAATCTGGTCCATAGGATGAATGTCTTTGGCAAGGACCTCCAGATTTGTTCTGATGTAGTCAGCTGCTGATTGTGGCTGTTGCACTTTAGGCTTAAAGTGGCTCAAGATTATTTTACCTTCTTTAGTGTCATATGCAGACGTTAACCATTGTTGGTTGGTGGGGGCCATCTTGAGAAATTGATTATAAAGTTGCAGCCTCAGTGGGTCATTCTAGGCCTTTATCTCCGTGAATGTTCTTTTGATATCAGAACCTTGCTTGCTTCGCGGCCTAGTGGATGAAACTTCCACACTATGCTGCCTTTCTATGTACTTCCTGTGAGAGCTGGTGGATGTTTCTATCACTGGGGATGTCTGTGGGCTGGTTGCCCTCTCACCTCTTAGACTTTCTATTGTTTCTTCAATGATTTCCTCTTCAGATAGAGGATTAAGTCTTTGCCTTTTTGCACCTAGATGCTCTGCTAGTCCACTGATGGGTGTGGCCTCTTCTTTGTCTTTTTTCTTGCCCTTTTCCTCATTCAGGGGAGTTTATAACGTTGGTATCTCTGGTGCTTTGGTCTGGACCGAAGGAATTTGTCCCTACTGATCAGTCATTGCTTGCTGCTCTGTGCCTGCTACTTGCTTGCCCTTAGAAGACCCTGTACCTGGTGCACTGGTTTCCTGTACAGGTTGCTGTGAAGTTCCAGCAGAGGATGTACCCACTCCGGTTTGCTGAGGCAGCTTGAAAGATACCTGTCCAAAAGAGTCCAGGTCAAGGGTCTTTTCAAGATCTTTCATAGCTTGTTCCATCACTTCTTGCTGAGTAAGTTCTTCTATTAATGTACCCTCTACCCACTCATCCTGATTAGCAAATTGCTCTATTTCAGGGATCCTAGAATGTTTATAGGCCGATAGCCTGTTTTTTACTTTTTTGTCACTTATAAATCTATTTGGGTCATATGGTACCCACCAGAAACTTTTCTTCAATTTAAGTTCTTCCCCCAATATCCTATTAGCATCTTCCCATGCTTCCCTCTTGTTAATGATAAAAGGGCCTAATTGGTTTTTTATTCTTAGCTGGGCCTTTTTCTTTGCACTGCAAAAATGGGTCAAATCTGCATTGATAAGTTGCCTGAAATACTCCAGTGCAAACAGTCTCATAGGCACATATTTGGGCAGCTTATAAGGGCACAACTCACAGCCATATATTCTGATTTCAGTGTTATTCTGGTAGAGGTTCTAGTAACCTATTATATAGTTTTTGGAGAGATGTAAAATCTTCTGCATATCACGAGAGAGTCTAGGAGGAGGAGCTCTCATCAGTAGAGAGGAGACCAGATGTATAAAGAAGTCAATGAATTCACAGTAGGGATAAGGGGAGTCACGGACATTATGGAAGACTGAGGTCCAAAAGATCACAGACCTCCGCTCTCCTTTAGAATCCAATTTTCTGTTGGGAAACTGAAAACTGTCTGGTTGATAATATAAGAAAAGGTGATATATATAAGATGTGTACTTGAAGACTCCTGCTCTGTCTAGACTCATGAATTGGTCATGTATGTTGTTGGCAATGAAAGTAGCATAGTCATATTTGACAGCAGGGGCTGTCCTGGAGTAAACATGGACAACAAAACTAAGGTGGTCTCATCAACATATTCACTTGTCTTACATCCCAGGATGTAGGATATCATATCAATAATGAATCTTCCAGATTCATTGAACTAGACATGCACATAGGGAGGTGGGACTTTGGGCTGGCAATCTGGTCTCATAAACATTTGAGAAATACGAGTTATCTCTGAATTGGGTAGTTTAGAGCCCTGCTCAAGCAAGAATCCCATAGAAAGAGGAGCCAGAGGCTGAGTGGGTTTGAAGTGTAACATCTCATTGATGGACTCAGGAGTTATATAAAAGAGGACAGTTCTAGATGGAGTCATAACCGCTCTCTGGGCAGGTTCATAATTGGCACAGCATTGGTTGATAATATCTGGGAAAACATTGACTGAGGGGAGGTAATACATGGGCAGGTTGGATTCCCATATTCCATAGAGATCAGAGTTACTTTGATGACTGTTCTTAATTTCACAAAATGCCTGGAGGTGGTTTTTGTCACTAGTTAAGTCTTTAATTTGAAAATATCTATCAGCCAAGGGTAACCACTCTAGGTTTTTATGTGGCACATTGAGGGGAGCAATGTTCAGGGCCACCGGAGTTTCCAAGTTTGGTTCTTGTGTTTTCAAACAGGGGGTCGGCTTATGTGGAGAAAATGGGTAAAAGAGTAGTTATGGACATCTTGGTATGGCAATTATGGACTGCTTTAGCTTGAATTTGGCTCTTATAGGTATAATTTACAGAGGAAAACCAAAAATATAGGTTCAGGAGGTGGGACGGGGTAAATAACTGTATTTTGGAGGCGAACCAGCGTAATTTGTAGGTTGATCGACGAGTTGCGGAGCAGGATGCTGGACTTTGCTTGGTTGGGTGGTGGAATGGACGCTTCTACAATTGCTTTAACATAGTTTACATGCAACAATTTCGTAGAAAAAATGAATGAAAATGGGCGAAAGTGACATCTTCACGAGTTTTTAACAAAAATTAGCTTCGCGGAGCTTTTTGGCGCTTTTCGGTCGGGTGACGTCATCGAGATGTGACGTTTTGTCGTGACGCAGGGGTACGGGACGCTGATGTGGAGGTGAAGTGGCGATGACGTCAGCAGGCGGGGTTAACGGGAGGGCGGTAAGCGGTATCGGCCCACACCGCTTATGAGCTAAAATGGTTTTGGCCGGAGGGGCTGTGAGCACGGCGAGAAGGCGCTATGTATCCCCGGTATGGCGGCAATACCGCCAACTCCCTAGGTGGTAAACATCGGCGGTAGAGGGCCTCCTAATATGATTGTGAGCCGTTGGATGCGCGGGCTAGGATCCAACTGTTGGCGCTCAATGGAGATGGCGGAGGGTTACAGTAGAAGGGCTCACGTATAAAATCAACGTTTTAATGTTGTTTGAGCTTGATATGATTGGTGGCTAGGTGATTTTTTAATCAATTAACATGGGGTTAATTGATTTCAAAATAATGCATGGGGGATGGTTATTATATGGTTCCTGATGAACCTATAATCCCTGTTTAAATAGAAATATTGCTGTAATCGACTGGGGGCAGGATTATTACATATTGGGGGTTTTATTGTATAGATATATTAATATGGGGTAAGGGGAATTTATAAGGGATTTAATACTTATCATGTTAATAGTTAATATGAGTTTATGAAAAATAGGCGCTAAGTTATAAAGTTCAACAACTTAGGCTAAGGGAGCGAAAGGATTTTTACACAAGAAATGTGGCTTCTTTGCCTAAAGCAAGAATGTTATTTTACTCAGGCCTTTTCATGAAATGAGGTGGAGATTTGGGAGTATTGAGCAGATCTCAATATCCTTGGGGGGAGGTTAGTAAGTGATTTTGGGAGAAGTGTGAAGGGAAGTTAGACATGCCTCACCTGATTTGTAACCAAACAGTTGCCATGGTACTTATGATATCCATAAGATGAACATTTTTAAGGGACAAAATTAATCATAAGCATGCTTTTGCAACACCAAACTGCCTACCCAACCTATTATACCTAACCTTTTTTCTTCCTTTTTCTTTCGGTGCATTTGAACTGGAAAACCCTCAACAATCTTCTTTTGTTTTCTTTATATGCCAAGCCTATCTGAATCTATCCTTATAACATCCAAGGGCTCAACTTTAACTGTTGAGCCCTTTGCTTCTCTACCTAACTATTTATCTGCCAAGATTGAACATTTTAGACAGATTTTATTCTCTATCTCTAAAACAAGAAATTAAAACATGAACTAGCCAAGATTAAGCTGTTTGGCTATTTATCTATTGTAGCATAAAGTTCGACAAACTGCACATGAAACTTTCATTTATAGTACATGAAATAGTAGTGGCATTTGGACTTGCACACTTTCCTGGTCTTTTGTACTTGGGGTTCATCTCTTTCATTTTTCTTTTGACCATTTCTTTCTTTTTACCCTTTGATCTTTCTTTTAGGGTATGCCCTCTTTTAATTTTTTTTATTTTTTGATCTTTTCAAAATATGGAAAACCTTTGCAGCAGGGAAAGGATGAACATATTATGGATTTTAACCAATCAATCATGAAATATGACACCTATTGGTATAGGAACATAACAGTACGCATAAAGACAATTTTGATGGGTGGTGCGATTACAAAAAAATGATGAGATTGTAGTTTGGTCAACCAAAAGTCTAGCTAATAGAGAAATATGATGGAAGGAATGATCCACACGATCATTTAGAAAAATGGACTGATGCTTATGGAACGAAGCCACAACTTGAGTGGGTGAATTTATTTTATCACACTTTGGATGTAATACCAATGAATTGGTACCTGGAAATAGAGCTCCGCCATGACACTGAAGAGTGGGAAATTTTGAGATAGGGATTCTTGATGACATTTAACTTTAAAGATGGATTCAAATGCATTGATGAGGTGCTAAAAGACGTCAAGGAAACAATCTTCAGAATACCACAAGATCCTTTGGACTTGATTCAACCAGAATGGAGTACCCAGCTGCGCCATGCGCTGGAGTGCTATAATGTGACTGCTAAAGAAGCAGAGGAGGATCGAAGGAACATTAACATCCCAGAGGCAAAAGGCCACTGCAAAGTTGAGGGGTCATAGATAGAGAATCCAAATATCATCACGCCACTACAAACTAGACAGGTAAATATTGGCAAAGAGGTGAAACTAAAGTTTGCGAAGATTGGAGACTACTGGGATAATGCCACAATAGATAAGGTTACTGAGCTACTCCGCGAATATCAATATTTGTTCCCTACAAAGTTCTCAGACTTAAAAGGAATCATAGGATATTTGGGAGTGATAAAAATAAATTTGAAACCGGGGCGTGAAGCTTGTTAAGCAGAGGCCATATCACCTTAATCCAAAATATAAGGAAAAGGTTCATCTGGAGTTGGACATGATGCTTACAGCAGGTATTATTGAACTGATGGAGGAATCTGATTGGGAGGCCTGTTCATTCACTGATGGGTTCTCTAGGTACCATCAGATAAAGATCACACTAGAAGACAAGAGTAAGACTACCTTCATGACTGAGTGGTGATGCTTTCAGTATATGGTAATTCCTTTTAGACTTAAAAATGTGCTGGCGATCTTCTCACGCGTAGTCATTGTGAAGTTCAAAGAGTTCATTCACAAATTTTTGGAGGTATATTTTGACGATTGAATAGTGTTTGGACTGGTAAAGCGCCATGTAGCTAGTTTGCGCTTGATGTTGGATACATGCCGGAGGTATCAGATCACGCTAAACTTGAAGAAATCCTTATTTTGTATCCCTTTGGGAATCTTGTTGGGTCATGTAGTGTGCAGACAAGGATTAATGATGGACCCTACTAAGTTCGCAATTACCATTAATTTAGAGCTGCAAAGGAGTGTTAAACAGCTGCACGCAACACTAGGCCATACATGATACTATTGGAAGTTCATTAAAAGTTATGCTCAGATTACCGTGCCTATGGAAAAGCTACTGAAAAAGGATCTACATTCTGATGGGATGAAGAGTGTCAGTGGAGTCTGGATGTATTAAAGGAGAAGATGGTCACCGCGTCGATCCTAGTCTTCTTGGATTGGAAGAAGGAATTTCATGTGCATGTTGATGCATCATGTTTTGTGCTAGGAGCAGTGTTGACACATGCTGGTGAAGGAGAATTGGATCACCCTATAGCATTTGCAGAGCAGAAAGGCTTCTAAGGCCAAAAAGAATTACTCGACGACAGAGTGTGAAGGCTTGGCAATGGTGTATGCACTCCAGAAGTTTAGACATTACCTGCTAGGTGGACATTTTAAGATGTACATAGACCACTCTGCATTAAATTACCTAGTCAACAAGCCTATGTTGGGGGGGGGGGGGGGGGGGAATATGCAGATGGCTACTATTGTTTCAAGAGTATGATTTCGAAGTAATTGTAAAACCTAGAAGGTTGATTGTAGAGCTATAACATCTGTCGCGCATTGAAATAGGAGAGGAGCCCACCAATTTGGAGTAAGGGCTACATGACATGTAGCTCCTCATGATGCGCATAGTAGATAATCACTTTGCAGAAATTATCCACTTCCTAACTACAAGAACGATGCTAGAAGGATACATAAGTCAACAAAAGAAAAAATTGGTAGTGCGCATGCCATACTTTTCAGTTATTGCAGGGCATTTGTACAAGATGGGGTTGGATGAAATAATGCGATGTTATGTGCCTGATTTTGAATGAAATAGTATCCTTGCTAAAGCTCATGGAGGAGTTTTGGGAGACCACTATGGAGGGAAAGTGACAACACTAAAGATTTTATGCGCTGGGTTGTGGTGGCCTATGCTACATAAGGATTCCAAAGTATATTGTAGGGTATGCGATGCATGTCAGAGAATAGGCAGGCCATCATAGAGGGATGAGTTGCCTCTGAATCCACAAGTGTCATTATAGCCATTTGAGAAGTGGGAAATTGATTTTGTAGGGCCAATCGAGCCTCCAGGTAAGAAGACAGGTGAGTGGTATATCATCACCACGACCGAGTATTTGACTAGATGGGTGGAGGAACTACTTGTGAAGGATTGTACAGGGGAAAAAACAATAAAATTTTTGTTTGAATATCTGTTGAGAAGGTTTGGTTTCTTGAATATTTTGATGAGTGATCATGTATGCATTTCCTTAATGAAACGATCAATGTGCTAATAGAAGAATTCCAAGTTTATCATCAGAAAAGTAGGTCATATCATCCTTAGGCCAATGGGATGATTGGAGCATTTAATAAGATATTGGAGAATGCGATGACAAAGGTTTACAATGTGCAAAGGAATGCTTGGGATGTGCATGTACCAGCAGCATTATGGGCTTACCGAACTAGTTGTAAGAAGCTTACTAGTCAGAAACCTTTTAGGTTGGTCTATGGCATAGACGCTGTAATGCCTAGGGAGTACATTGCACCTAGTCTACGCATAGTGGATTTTACAGGAATGGTAGACCACAGAGCCTTAGATGAGAGGCTCACGCAGCTAATAGAGCTCGAGGAAGATATATTTTTGGCTGGATTCCATAAGAAAGTTCAGAAGGAACGCGAAAAGACACGGCACGATTGACACATCAAACTATGCACCTTCAAGATAAAGGATTTAGTTTTATTCAAAGGCAGTAAGTTTGATAAAATTCCAGGAAAATTTTAGATGCATTGGCTAGGGCCATATGTTATCAAAGAGATTACTAATGGTGGAGCAGTTCAGCTCGTGAAGTTGAATGGAGATCAATTTCTGGGAAAGGTAAATGGAAGCTGATTGAAGCCATACACTGGGGATCTAACCCAATGAATACATGATGGTAGCACAGTCTTAGCACTCTAGGCAGCTGCAAGGAGGTGCGAAACTATAAACTACACAACCCAGTTTGTAGAGCTGCACGACAAAGGGTCTATGCAAAACCGGATGGTGTCACAATACCAAAAGAAGTGCGAAGGGAGCTACGCTATAGGGGAGGGACTATGCAACACAGCCAGAAAGTGACCATTACTGTCACTGTTCATGATTTGATAGTGAGGAGACAGTAAAGAGGAGTGGGGGGTGACATTGAAGGCATTTAAGACTGAACTTAAGAGTGAAATATTGGAAAATTTGTCGCCAATATAGCATTTATGGACAGATTTTGGGGGAATGATCGAATTTAAATTCGAATTTGCCTATAAATTACGTGGGGCTGTCCAACAAGAAACACTTTGCATCTTGAGAATCTCTATGTTAAGCTGTCGAGTGTTTATGAATCCTCAATTTTAAGTGGATTTGGTCCTTGCTTCTATATTTCAGAAGTTATATGGAGACACTCAACATTTTATTCTCAGAACAATGTCTGGACCAGTAGAGACTGCTAGCACTGGGAGAGCTATCGCCTCTAAGGGAGATTCTCCAGAGGTGATGATTATGGAGGTCCTAGCTGCACTGCCTATGCCACTGAGGTCACCCAGGCTAAAGCCTACGCCGGCGAGAGAGGTCCCAAAGCTGAATAAAGATAAAGAAAAGAAGTCGGTGCCAGTGCATGAGTCACCGAGGAAGCATGCTACTACATAGGCCCAGGTGAAGGAAAAAACCAACGCGAAAGAGAAGGGAAAAGTGGTAGATCTCAAGGCTGATGAGGGAGCGGAATATATAGACATTGAGGGGGTGGATCCCATATCTAAGTTTCCAAAGTATATCCCTCCATCCAAGGGAAACATGTAGGTCCCTAAGGACCCAGATGCAGGATAGTTCCTCCTCAACACACCCCTGTTACTAGAGAACATAACCTTTGAAGGTACGCACTTGGCACAGATACTACAGTTGAAGCTAGAATATTGGGATTTGTCAGACCATGAACGGTTCCCCCACCTAGCTATAGAAGCATACATGAAGAGGGTCTTCTACAAAGAGTGTGGTGTCACTGCGCTGGAGCCTGTGGCATGGATTCGCGAAGTAAACAAGTCAGGGTTGTTGAACCTGTTGTGGGTGCCCCACTACCATCACTCAAATATAAACATGATCATCATTAAGAAGTTGTTGTGCCTGGTGCATGATGGGTGCTTATGGCTGAACGAGCTAATCCCCATCAC
This sequence comes from Pinus taeda, assembly GCA_000404065.3. Taxonomy (NCBI): domain Eukaryota; kingdom Viridiplantae; phylum Streptophyta; class Pinopsida; order Pinales; family Pinaceae; genus Pinus; species Pinus taeda. Next base: position 15,175 of record APFE030871621.1, read on the forward strand.
CGATATGTTGATCCATTGGATCACACTATTTCCACATTCATGATTGAGTTTGGCCAAGACATTTGGCGGAAAGATAAGCGAGCGCGACCCCATTGAGAAGATGAAGGACAAGTTCAAACTTGTGAAGAAGCCATGCGGGTACTCCATTACCTCGATCATTGATCCAAAAAAATATTTTCCCTATGATGCATTAAAGAATTACATATTAAGCTTGCATTTTAACCATGAAATTATAAGTGCATAAAGAAGAAGAAGAGATGAATATCAAGTCACACATATAAGAAATAGGATTGACATCGGAGTTCATCCAGGAGGGACTACATCTCCGGTCCCTGCTTGAATTAGTGGGAAGGCCTTGTTTTAATTAGAAGGCAAAATATTGAAAGTACATCAAAATTCAAAATGATGACCTTATACTTACACAATTGAAGAAGCCCAAAAGTTGCAGATCTCTAATGGAAAAAAAGAAAGCATTGTTGAGTTTGTGGCATCGAGAAATGCTGAAACCATATAAAAATTTTCTAAATCTAACAAAGTGAAAATATTCCCCCCTGAAAAAATTGCTCAGATCATGGTTCTGAGCCCCTCTTTGCACTGCTCATGGTTCCACTTCCATAGAAATGCATGCCTACTCCTAGTCTCCTCCTGACACAATGTGAAAAAGGGTTGATATACCTCTTGGTGGGTGAACTACCCAATGAGGGTTGTTGGGCGTAATGGCTAAAATAAAAAATTCGTTGAGGAGGGGTCGGGTGATCAAACCCTGCCCATCCCATTTTTAATACACTATTTGTTTATTGTTTAAACTATGGGGCAACAGGTTCACTATTTTGGTGGCCCACACCCCTTTTCCTTCTGGCATTCATTGCACATATGGGAGGTGGAGAGGGTGGCGGGGTTGACAACCCGCACCCCCACCATTGATATAAGGTTTTGGTTGGGACTCAGGGGTGGTGGGGCCATGGATGCCCACCCCAACTTAATTGTATTTTGGTTATAGTGGTTTCGGGGGCGGTGGGGTCATGGCCACCCACCCCATTTAATATTATTATTTATTTTATTTATTTTTTTTTTTTTTTATTTTAAAAATCCATAACCACCACCCCCTTGGGAATTTCCCAAAACCTTAGGCGGTGGAAGAAAAATTAACGGACCCAAAAATTTTCCTGGAAACTGGCCCAGGTGGGCTGGAATCCAGTGGCTAGATTTTGTCCAAATTGCTACCTCCTTAAGCCTGCCTAGTCACCCAAGTCAACCCTGAACTTTGACTCCTCCTAACTTTCGCATACAGACTCGGTTTGACGAACTATTCGCGCCACCATGATCACGAAGATGAAATATTCAACATGAACCTAGTTTGAGCACAATCCAAACACTTGATTTTTGACCCTTTCTAAGTCCTCTGGGACTTCTGCTTGTGTCTGGAGCCACCTGGATCAATCCTCCCCACTGAGGAGCTTTTGGTCCTCTAAAATAATTTACACTGTCTGTGTCCTTTTCAATGCACACTTTCAATCACCTGCATGCAAAACTGGTACATCTTTTGCAATCATGCACACCACACATGACTCAACAACTGTTCCTTGCCAAGAGTTTATAGAACACACTCATTGGCCAAGGATTACATAAAAAGTAATCAATACCTCAATTACTAATAAAGAAAGGCTAAAATATCATCGTTGCATTTTGAAGTGATGGGAAACACACCATCACTTTTACATTTACTTGTAATATATGATTTACAATGGTGGCCCTAACAAGCTACTACCTCTAAAAAAATCAACTTAATAAAGTGGACCACCGTGAATGGGGTGGATTTATTTGTTGAACATGTTCACCTTTCAGCTCCTCTAATGATGTTCCTAGAGCATGGAGCATCAGACACGTGGTTTGTTGGTGTCCCTCTTTGTTGCAACGACTACAACGATTCTTTTTCATCCAAACTTTTGGGGCTTCCTTGGGGTGCTTTCCCTTGGTGTTCCTCCGATAAGTGTGCATAGGGCCCTCACTATCATTGGATTTTGGGGAAGGAATTTCATAATCTGTCATTGGCTGGTTACTAGCTGTATTGGAGCTTTCTCTCATTTCTCATCTGGCGTATCTGAGTCTTGCATGATGTGACAATTCCTCAACTTCGATGGGGTTTATGATGCCTTTTCCTTTGATGTCGAGGCCCTTTCCTAGATACCCCATCTTCTTCAATAGTTTGGATCCAATCCCTATAGTATTTTTTTCAAAGGCAGTGAATTCATAATCATGAAAATCATATGAAATTGGAGTGTCGCTTTTTACCTCTGGATAGTGATGTTGTATCTTTTCTAAGGCCTCATGCTTTGCTTTCTATTGGTGTAGTAATATTTGTTTTTCTTCCATTTCCTTTTGTAGAAGCCTCCTTAGCTTAGTTTTCTCTGCTTGGATGCATGGTTGATCTCCTCAAGTTCTTGGAGTTTTGTTGCAGGGAGTGCCCTTTTCGTTATTTCTGTTGAAATCCTTGATTCATTGCCAGAATCACACGCCAAATCTATAGGTTCTCCTGCCATGATCCCAAGAGCTGCAAACATCATTTCATGGCGGGAATCAGACCCCAAGTCAATGGGCCTACCTTGTGAAAATCCCACAGCTGTGACCTTCTCATATTCCTTTGATTCAGAATCTTGGTTTTGCTGCACAGTGTTGGTGACCTTCTGCTTGCCCTTCCTATCATTCATTTCAGGTCTCAGCTCAGGGTGTAGCTTCCAACAATTTTCCTCGTCATGCCCCTTTCTCACAATGTCTATAAGAGGGATTTTCTCCCCTTCTCTTGGCTGTTGCGGTTCTCTTTGGGTGATCATCTTGTTCATGTGTTCCCTTGTTTTCCAGATGAATGGCCTTTACATTGGCCGAGTCAATGGTAGTAGGTTCAAACATTAACAATGAATTTCTAATGTAACTATGTAATGATCCAATATACATAGTTACCACTTCAGGTGAATCTAATGATATGCCCAAGTTTAGTGCTTGTTTTCTAAATTCCTTGGTAAACCTTTGCACATTTTGCCCCTTGCCTTGTGTTCGGTACTGCCACTCCATTAAGGTTTTTTTCTTATAACCCAAGGGACAGAATTGATCTTTTAATGCAAAAATAAAAATTGGCCACGAAGAAAGAAGATTACCCATCCTCTTACCACTTCGCAATTTTCTCTCCCACTAGACAAGAGTGGTACCATTCAGCTAAAGGGAGGCCAACTGGATTTTTGCCTCATCCTCCTCAATCCGCTGAACGCTGCAGTAAAATTTTATTTGCCTAATACAGTTGTTCAGCTTCTTTGCATTACTTTCACCGTTAAACATAGGGAGATCAAATTTTACGTTTAACTGAAAGAAAGGCTTTTTAGATGTGTTTCCTGTATTCCTATGATCATGGTGAGAAGAAGAGGAAGAAGAAATTGCATTTGCTGGCGGAGAAGGAGGTGGATCTCCTCCATCATCTTCATGCACTGAACCTTGTCCTTCTGGAGATTTTTCTCCCGCACTCTCAAGTTTTTGAAGTCTTGAGAACATCTTCTCAACATGATATTCCATTGTGTAGAAAGTCTTGCATAATTTTACCTCCTCTTCATATCAAACATCGTTATCCTCACCCATGTTTCTCCTTCGACGTGCACATCCCACTTCAGTATCAAAATACTTTAATTTTCCTTGACCTCTTCGCAACCTGTTTCTTGTTAGCATGAAAACATGAAATTCACATCCACAAAGTCCTTCTTTGATACCACTTGATCCCAAAAAATCTTTTCCTTATGATGCAATAAAGAATTACATACTAAGATTGCATTTTAACCATGAAATTACAAGTGCATAAGGAAGAAGAAGAGAAGAATAGTAAGTCATGCATAGAAGACACAAGATTGATATCGAAGTTTGTCCAGGAGGGACTGTCTCCGGGCCCTGCTCGAATTAGTGGGGAGGCCCTATTTTCATTAGATTGCAAAATAATGAAAGTACATCAAAAGTCAAAATGATGACCTTATACCTCCACAATTAAAGAAGCTCGAAAATTGCAGATCTCTAATGGAAAAACGGACAGCACTGTTGAGTTCGTGGTGTTGAGAAATGCTGAAACCATATACAATTTATCGAAATCTGACAAAGGTGAAAATATGGCCCCCTGGAGAAATTGCTCAGATCATGGTTCTGACCCCCTCTTTGCACTGCTCATGGTTCCACCTGCATAGAAGTGCATGCTTGCTCCTGGTTTCCTCTCGGCGCACTATTCAAAAGGGCTGATATACCTCTTGGTGGGTGGATTACCTAATGAGGGCCGTTGGGCGCAATGGCTAAAATAAAAAATTTGTTGAGGAGGGGTCGGGTGATAAAACCCCGCCCCTCTCATTTTTAACACATTGTTTGTTTATTGTTTAAAATGTGGGGGGGTGGGTCCACTATTTTGGTGGCCCACGCCCCTTTTCCCGCCGACATTCTTATGTACATATGGCAGGTGGAGAGGGTGGTAGGGTCATGGCCGCCCATGCTAACTTATTGTATTTTGGTTATGGTAGTTCCAGGGGTGTCGGGGTCATGGCTGCCCACCCCATTTAATATTTTTATTTTTTATTTTAAAAATTCATAACCACTGCCCCCCTTAGGAACTTTCCAGAACCTTAGGCGGTGGAAGAAAAATTAATGGGCCCACAAATTTGCTTGGAAACTGGCCCAGGTTGGCCAAAATCCGATGGTCGGATTTTGTCCAAATTGCCACCTCCTTAAGATTGCCCAGTCACCCAAGTCAACCCTGAACTTTGACTGCTCCTAGCTTTCGCATATAGACTCAGTTTGACAAACCGTTCACACCATTTCGATCATGACGACGAGATATTCAACATGAACCTAGTTCGAGCACAATCCAAACACTTTGATTTTTGACTCTTTCTAAGCCCTCTAGGATTTCTGCCTATGTCTGGAGCCACTTGGATCAATCACTGACCCTGCAGTAAAGGTTGCCATGTAGATTTTGTCTAGTAAGGTGATGAGAAAGTGTCATGTAGATGAGGTGCCGACACCAGTGGTTTCACTGACAGCATAGTGTACAGAGGGCATACAGTTCGACTAGGCACACTACCTATGTAGTGAGTTCCTCATGAACTATAGAGAAGCATAGGATGAGAGAAAAACCTTCCCCTATTTGTGGTTGTTGCTCTCTATTGTGCTGGTCACTTGGGATTTGCCGGAGGACAGCCAATTTCCTCCTGTGGAGAAAGATCTACAGGAAGCAGTAAAGTTTGCATTTCTCTGGGCCACGAAAGAGGTTGCTTGGGTCAGAGAGAGCAAGGTCTTTTGGGTGCTGATGGAGGTGAGAATTCGCATGACCATCAACCAGAAGACGCAGTTGTCACCAACTGTGTTTGAGCAACTTTCAGGGTACGCAGAGTTCAAAGCAGACTTCCACCACGTATACATCTGGGTGCAGAAGGATTCAGACCAAAAGTGGTTCAACCTACCCTACCTTGCTACAGATAACACTATGAGGAGGTCATCAAGCATTGGTCGACAGACTAGAGTTCTCCTTCCGATCTAGCCATAGGAATTATCAAGTCTGCAGAGAAGAAAAAGAAGGACACAGCCAAACAGAAGGTTCAACAGCTGGTTGAGAAAATAAGGAAAGAGGCTGAGGAGAAGGCCTGGGTAGAAGCAGAGTGCACCTCAAAGAACCAGGCAGAGCAAGAAAAGTGCTGGTCTGAGCGGAGGGAAAAGTCCCCTACACCCCAAATGGAGGAGGAAGAGCAGTCAGAGTAGGGCGACGGTGATCAGCATGAGAGTGCTCCCTTTAGAGTGAAGCGGTATAGGGAGTAGGAAAAGGAAGGGCCGCGGAAGAAAACAAAAGCGACCAAGCCATCGCTGGATCCGATTACTTTGACGAATGGAGACTTGGATGAAATTGGAGACAAGGTGCAGAATTGTTACAACAATTTGAGCAGCAACAATAGTAGGCACTGAGCATTATCCAAAAGGATCTGCGTGAGCTACAGATCTAGATGACTAGAATCTAGGCAGGTATAGGATAGATCAACGTGGCATCAACCAGTTTGGCACTGGTGACCACTCAAGCTATAGAGATGGTTTGATCATTGGATCTTCGGGCAATCACATTGCTAGATGGAGTTTTGAGCGTGGAGGCGGCCACTAACAAGGCTATTGTCAGCTCCCTGAAGAACATTGGCCTCAACCTGGCCATGCTCCCCAATGAGTTTCTTCACACACTACAAGCAGAGGTTAAGGCCTAGGAGTAGTGTGCACTGAGCCTAATAAGCGAATACAGAGTCAACAATGAACAAATGGTCACAAAGAATTCTGAAGCGTTGGAGGCATAGAAGAAATTTCAAGTGCAGAATGCCCAACTTGCATCCATGGTGTTCGAGGCATGCAAAACAGTATCTGAACTACATAGACTAGAGGAATCTCCATTGGAGGCGAAGATCAGGAAGATGACTATAGGTGTGTGCGACGCTAAGAGAAAAGTGGCCAAGGTTTAATTTGAACTAAACCTGAAGATCACAGAGTTGGATTTGAAGTCACAGCCTTCAACCCCACTAGAGGTCAAAGAATAGCACAAAGCTGATGTGAAGGATGGATTTGTGACATTGGATGCCACGGTGTTAGATGGCACTATGCTTTTTGAGCAAGAAATGGAGGTAGTCATGGCCTTGCAAGAAGATCCCACCATGCAGGCCTTGAATACACAAGATCGCGAACTCCAGCAACAATATGATGAATTCAGAGCAACAACACCTTGCTATGTTGAAGGAGGCCAAGAAACTGCATCTACAGGCTGAAGAAGCACATAAGAAAGAGGCGGTCCGCAATGCCAGATTTGGGCCTTGGCTAGATGAGGCCTACATTATCTCTACCAACATTCAGGAGAAGTTGGTGAGCATATAGAGCATGTAGCAGAAAATCAAGGAAGACAATTCAAGACCAACAACAGAGCAGCTGGTAGAGAAGATCAAACAGGTAGAGTTGGGAGGTCTTCGTAGTAAGATATCCACACCAATAGAGTGACTCGAGGGTGAGTCATGATCTTTTTGTTGGGGCCTCCTGGGATGGGGTCCCCTAAAGCCCAAGTTTTGGAGAAAAAGCCCAAGTTTCTTTGTATAAAATGTAAAGTCGCTACAAGCTGTGGTCACCAAGTGCATAGATAGTTGAAGTGTCATAAAGGGTTTTACCCTTCTTTTATGTAAGTTGAGTCGGCTTTTGAAGATCTACCCATGGTCCACAGACCATGGGATTGTATAAAATGGTGTGCCTTAGGATGTCTAAAAAAAGTAATGATGAGGAAGATGAATGTAATGGGTTGGTAAGAGTAAGAGAGAAGAAGTCTTAGAATAGAAGGAAGGATCTGCAACTGTGTGTGCAGAGGCCTAGAGTAGAGTCCGCAGCTAAGTGTGAAGACCCCTGCAGCTGAGTGTGCAAGGAAGTCATGATTTTGTAAGTAGAAATTAAGCATTAATAAAGAGATTATTCGAGAAAATCCTATGTTTTGTCTACTTACTTCTGTTTATATGAATGCGCCTTATGTTATAATGGGTCTACGAAATAATGGTGTATTAATGTGCAACTTTAGATGATTAATATTGTTACATAAACACAATTACTGTTAGTTGTTTATGTGAGGATTATCTTATTGTATGCGAAAGTTATTAAACACTTAAGATGATCTGAGTAGTTACTAGGTTAAGAGTAATCTTTGATGAGCGTAAGTAATTGATTCACATATTCAAGGTCAGCGAAAGACAATCGTGACATTCACGTTGGTATAGAGGCTGATTACAAATAGTTATATTAATAAGCCCTAAATGGTTATTGATCTATGCAAAGGAAGATTTACGGCATAAAATGACATCACACTCATCTTTCGGTGTGGAAACTTGGTTCCAGTATCCCCCCATACTGCTTCAGGTGATACTTCAGTCCGCGCTCCGCGGGTTGATGCTGAAAGGGCCTGTAGTGTAGGGATTTTTTTGGAAAAATTAACTTTGAACCTAGGTCAGGACCCACTAAGCCAACAAAATATGTTGCAAAAAGTTGTGATCTTCAACAAGACTTTTAGATTTTCAATAACAATGTTAGAAAAACCCTGCAAAAAGAGCATACAAATACTAAAAATACATCCCAAAAGTAATAAAAAGGAATCCAATGGAAAGAACTTGATTTTTATTAATGAAAAAATCTGGTGGAGTAGAACACAGACTCAGGTTTATAATTTTCTCCTTCGTGGGAGGTCCTTTTGAGCCCTTACACTTCTTGTCGTTGCTTTCTCCCTCTCTTCCTGTTTGCAATTTGGAAAATAAGAAGGCTAGTTGAACTCAAGCTGGAGAGATCATGAGTAATGAGAACATAGTGATGACAATGATAATGATCATGTGTAGAAAGTGGAGGAAATAGTTCTCTATGTATAATAAAATTCTAGGATAGATCTAAATCTAGTCAAAAAATAGAATATTATTAGACCAAATCAAGATTTAATGGTTAGGAGTATTTTATTATATTTAAGAGGGGAAAATATTAATGAAACGGTCAATAATATTTATTTAGCGAGCTAACTCAAAAAGTAATGATTAATTGTGTTAATAAGATAAGTGGTTAAAGTGATTAATAAATAAATGATTTATTATTTACTTTAAGGAGATATGGTCAAAGTGAGTTAGAAATAATTACTAAATAATGATTTAATAATTATTTCATAGGAGGAGTGTGTAATGATTAAGGAATAATAAATAAATAATGATTTATTTAATGAAAACTGGGTAATGTGGTTATAAATAATTAATAAATAGTGGTTTAATAATTATTTCAAGGGAATAATAAATATATAGTGATTTATTTAATTATTCCTATGGGTTTCATGATTATTTTCAGGTATAATTAGGAAAAATGGTTCTCTAAATGATTTCCTAAGGTGAAAGTGGGTTTTAACGTGTAAAACCCATACTAGGTGATCATTTTTTAGGTGATAACAGTTATGGCTCTTGATTCCTCCATAAGTGTGCCGATTTAATGCTTGAGGAATGATCAAAAGGCTTGAACAAATTCTGTTGAGAATTTGTTATGGCCTAGAGCCTTATGCTTTGGCATACTCATTTCTACTTCCTCCATTGATATATCTCTTGTGAGGGTATCATTGTGCTCTAGCTTCACGAGATTGGGGATGGAGTTTGTGATCCTCCTAATTGTGTTGAGCCCTTTGTCTTGAGATTTTTATAGGATATTTCAGTAGTACCTTATTAGATATTCTTCCATAGCTTCATAATATGTGATGTTTTGATACACAATATTTTGGAATGAAAATTTTCTATTGGGGTTTTGATGTCTAAACATTGATTTGTGAAACAAATTGGTATTTTTTGCACCATATTTTAATGATCTAATGCATGATTTTTTATGTCAAACAATTTCTCCTTGAGTTCTACACTTTTATAATTTAGTGAGAAGTTATCCTTCATCCTTAGAGAGTTTAGTATCCCTTCCTTTCGTGATGATGCACCGTTGGATCTGATCCATGCGCATTTCCAACTCTTTTTTGGATTGGTGGATATTCCCTAAATAATTTTGATTCCATTCTTTTATTATTTCTTTGAGAGATTCTAGTTTATATTGGAAGTGGAACATGGTTTATCCTCGCACTGTGGTAACTTCCTATCACCATTATCGAGCCTTGTCTAAGATGGAAGGGTCCTACAGCAAGAAGCTCTCAAAGCAAAAAGGCCTACTTTTGGGGTAGACTATGAACCTCTACAAGGGAGGAAAAATTCTTCTATAAAGATATCCCTATCCCATACTGATTCTAAAATTAGAAACCTACCTAGTCTGGAAGCCATTTGATGATTCCCTTCTCATATCTTATTCCATGCGAAGAGACCATTTATGGTATCCACATTCGTGACTAAAAAATATTTCATTAAGTTAAGAAATAACTGGGAATCAATATCAAGACTTATAAGCCCACTCTTTTTTTATTGTAATGGTTTGATGATATTGAAGTCTGCCCCAGTGATCTAAAGAACCTTCAATAATAGGGAGAATATTGTTGGAAATACTGAGAGGGGGGTGAATCAATATTTCATCAATTTAATTAATTCAAAGATCACAAAGCATTAGTCAATAACATCACGTAAAAGGTATAGAAGGTTTATATTAACAATTTATTTATAACTTGAAGGAAGCTACAACTTCTAGTTTTAACATCCACTAGTGGAAGGAGCCAGAACCTATGACTATTTACCAGCCACTACAGGGAGCTACAACCCATGATTTAACAACATCCATTGGAAGGAGGTGAAAACTCTTAAAGGAAGCTACAACTTCCTTTCCTAGCACTACCCTGCCACCCTTAATAAGAAAAGATAGAACAATAATTTTGGGATCTTGTACTAGGGATAGTGACCCAATTACAACAACACTAAACAAACTCAACAATTATAAAAAATTGTCATTGTCCTACTACTCATCAATTGTTGTCTCACTGCAACTCTTATTCTGAAATTGTTTCCTTAGGCACAAGCCAATGTGCCACTGCTCCACCTTATGACCAACTTCTAATTGTCTCAAACTTAATCTAGAATTACACAAGCTCTTTCCTTTTAGACTTAATGCCACTTTGTTTGTGTACTAAAACTTGATAAAAACTCACCTATAGTAGTGCACATAACCAGACTTCTAAATAAAAGGCTCATACCTTAATCTTTCACATTAACTTGCAAGATGTCTAGATATCACTAATCTGGTTGCCATTGTTTTTAATGTTCCCTACACATTGTCCTTGATCAAAGATATGTCTTCATGATTGTCATTAATATTCTCATTAATTTAAATAATATGATCTAATCACCCATAGGAATCCTTCCAATCTCCTCTTCAATGGTTTCTTGAACAAGGTATGCACAAATTTAGTGTTCATTGGGACAAGTTCTAGTCAATATCAAGTTTTCCATAAGCCTGTGGTCTTAAGAGGACCTAATTGGGGACCTCCTCCATGTTGTCTAAGCATACTAAAATACCTCTAAGAAATCCTAAGAAATTTGGTGTGAAATAATATTCAAACTAGGCCTCAGGGAAGTTAAGAGAACTGTCTCAAAAGGGCTTCTGTTCAAGACTTAGGAAGGGTGAAATTTTTTCCTCATGGAGGTTGAATTGTTCCATGAATAGGCCAAAAACCTTCTAAAAAATGTGCCTAAAATTTCTTTCACACATATCTTCTCAAAACAGTCCTACGAATGAAATATGACACATAGAAATACTCCCAAACTTGCTCCAGAAGAGGTGCCTCAAATGCAATGTTCTTCTGATACTTCATTAAAGGGATAATCCTATGCTAAAACAAAAGATTTATTTTTGAAAATGATTCTTGATATTCCATTATTTTATTTCCACGAATAGGGAATATATATATATAATATAATATATATATATATATATATATATATATATATATATATATATATATATATATATTATATTTATATATGTATTAAAGAGCCTATTATGGGGTGACTTAATCCTTTAAAAGACATGGTTTCATTATTTCCAACCTGAACCAATTAGGGATGAGTTGCCCATAAGAAAATAAAATATTTTTTCCATCAATATGACCTGTTACATCACTTTTAAAAAATAATTTTTGTTCTTCAATATTCTCTCTTTGTGGCTGTCTCAGACAATGAACTTAGGCCAATTTAAATTACAACTCTGACCTCCTTCTGAGGGAAACAATGAAATATTGAGGCCATGAATTTGTGGGGCAAGAGCTAGTGATATAAAATTCATTTGAGGCAACAAAATTTAAGCTCTAATATCTTTCCAACTCGGAGGTCCCAAAAATAATACCACTTATCAAACAAAATGGCATGACAAGGACTACCAAACTAAAGTGCCTATGCGTGCAAATTTACTAACTTGTGCACACATATCATCAAACAAGTGTTCGCCCATTGACCCTTTTACATCAGTGACAATTTCTTCCAACAATATCCTTTTTTTCATTGATGTTAACACTCATGATCCCCCTATCATCATGCTCCACTTGTCATCATGCTCTCCATGTCTCCATTCTTCACTTTCTTTCTCTCCCCATTTGACATCAATGGAAAATGGTCTTCTGTTTTTGTGGGGCTGCTCCCTTGACAATATTTCGTCTTCTTGCTTGACATGTTTTATTCTTCAAACTTTAGTTAGTTTTATTTGTTTCCTAATCTTCTTATGAGTCTACTTCATGTCACATCTACAATATCATGCAATATGTCCAAGGTTATGGCATTTAAATCATTATGTGTTATACTTGAATGATGGAGAAAACGTTGTGTACCTTTTGGTAGAGAATCCATTACAGTTTCTAACTTGTCTTCTTTTAAACATACTTCTAGGGTTTTGATGATATCCTTTGTAGAAAACCCTAATATAAGCTTTGAAATCCCTAGAATTATGCTCAAAATTTATACATGAATAACAATAACCAAGAAATATACTTGGGGACTTTGACGAGTTGGACTGCCATGATGGTCTTCTGAAAATTTTCTACCTTGGAGGAGGTTTAGTATTCTATTGTTCTTCTTGGTAAGGTATCTTATTAAGAACAATAGCTAAAATGATTAGATTAAAACCTTTATGCTTGTTCTGCATTTCACCTGGAATTTTGAGGACAAGATTTTTTCTTTCAAGTTTCTCTTCAAATTTCTACTTTAGGAACTTGGTGCTTAATTCTTCTTTGCATGAAGGTTCACCTAGACTTGATTTGTTGCAACTGATAATGTTATCTAGCCCTTGAAATATTTTCCATTTTTTATTTAGCTTGTTGTGACTTCAACCTTTAATGATACAGCTTCTTCTTCATGCTTCTCACAATCTTCTTCCTTCCTTTTCAACTTGCATTTTATGACTTCATCAATTATTCTTACTTCTTGAAGTTGGATATTTAAGGAGATAATTTCTTATTTAAGCCTTCCCTCTTGTTGATCAAATTCAATTTTTATATTGAAAAATTCCTTGGGTTTTTATTTAATATGACTTGTCAAAATTTCTTCTCTCCTTTTTGCCTCTTTTACCTAGATCTTTAAGTGAACAAATTCCTTTTTGGCTTGTTTTACGTAAAGCTATTCTAGCCTTTCCCAAATATCTTTACCTGGGGAGAATTTCCCCACCTTGCATTTTATAGGATCTAATAAGCCGCTTAGAATGGTATATATTTCTCTTTCATCACCTTCTCTTGACTCCTTTATAGTTGTATATCCATTAAGAACTATGAACCATATATAATCTAAGGTTTCAAATATATCTCCATAAATCATATTCCATTCCATCAAATGCTAGAGGTGGTGGATACATGACAAGTGGGTCAATTTGATATTTGCTAATAAATTTAGTATGTTTTGGCGTCATTGCAATGGAGGAGACCTCCTTTCGGTTTTCTTGGAATTTTTAGAGTCTATCAAATTTTCCTTCCCCATCATTGTTCCCAAGATCTACCTTCCAATTGTTAGATTGTGACGAAGGAACTAACTATGAAACCAATTGTTGGAAATACTGGGGGGGGGGGGGGTGAATGGTATTTCATCAATTCAAAAAATTTAAAGAACGTAGAGCATTAACCAATCCCATCACATCAAAGGTGCAAAATATTTATATTAAAAATCTATTTCTATATTGAAGGAAGCTACAACATATGGTTTTAGTAGGCACTACTGGAAGGAGCTATAACCCCTAATTATTTACCAACCACCACTAAAAAGAGATACAACCCTTGGTTTACTAGAATCCACTAGAAGGAGGTGACAACCTCCTAAAGGGAGCTACTTCATTTCCTAGTACCACCCTTCCATGCTTAATAATAAAAGATAGAACAATAATTTTGGGCTCCCATACCAAGGATAGTGATCTGATTACAACAACATTGAACAAACTCACTACTTATAAAATCTTGTCACCATCCTGTTACTCATGAATTGTAATATCACTGCAACTCTTGTTCTGAAATTTATTCCTTGGGGACAAAATAATGTGCCATTATTTTTCCTTACAGACAACTTCTAACCATATCAAACTCGATCTAGAATACATAAGCTCTTTCCTTTTACACTGACTTCTACATTCTTTTTGTACTAAAACTTGATAAACATACACCTATAGAAATGTACAAAACAAAATTTCTAAAGAGAAGGCTCATACCTCAACATTTCACCTTAAATTTCAAGTTGTTTATATATCATTGATCTATCTACCAATTATTTTAATGTTCCTTGCACATTATACTTGATCAGATATATGTCCTTAGGATTACCATTAATCTACTCATTAATTTAAAGAGTATGATTTAATCACCCCTGGAAATCCTTTCAGTCTTCTCTTTAATGGTTGCTTGAACATGGTTTGCACAAATTTGGTCTACCTTAGGATAGGATTTGGTCATGATCGAGTTTTCCCCAAACCTATGATCTCAATAGACCCTAATTGGGGGCCTCCTCCATGTGTTATGAGTAGAATGAAATACATTGAAGAAAACCCTAAAAAATTGGTGTAGAATAGTCTTCAAAGCAGGACCCAAGAAGGCCAAAAACGTTGTCTCAAAAGGGCTTTTGTTCAAGCCTCAGGAAGGCCAAAATTTGTGCCTTAGGGAGGCTCAATTGTGCCAGAGATAGGTTAAGAAACTTGTCAAAAATGTGCCTACAATTTCCTTAATACACAACTTCTCAAAATAGTCCCATCAAAGAAAAACCATACAAAGAAGTATTGTTGAACTTTCTCCAAAAGTGGTGTCTCTAATGCTACCTTCTTCTGATACTTCATTTTATGAATCAACCTATGCTAAAACATAATATTTCTTTTTGAAAATGATGCTTAATCTTCTACCCTTTTATTTCCATGACTAGGGGATATATATATATATCTATATCTATAGGTGCGATGCATACTAGTTTCACTGTGTAACAGGTGCGATGGTTAGGGAAGGTTAACTTTACCTTCAGACTGTGGTTTTTTCTCACTGTTTTCAGTCCTATTCAGGAGTTTTGTTGTCTACAGTCAGTATATATTTGTGAGAACCCCCTTTTCTTGCATTATTCTGCCTCCTTAGTGCAAAGAACTGTAAGTGTTTTTGTGTATTGTGCACCATTTTCAGTTCTCTTTTGCAAAAAAGTAGCATAGTCGAACTGTCATTTCTAGATCTGAAAGTGTCGTAGCTGTCATTTTCAGTTTTAGAAGACAATCCCATTGTTTTTGATAGTCGATTATATAGTTACTATTGCATATGATTTGAATTAGTAGTTTTTAAAGTGTTGAAAAGCAATTTTCATTTCGAACTCGCAAAGTGTCTCTCCTACCTTCACTTCATTTTGAAAAGAAATTTGTTGAGTACTGTCGCTTTGAAAATAATTCAGATTTTCACATAGATTTCTTATCATCATTCATATATTAAGAAGGCTGAAAGCAAATACATGCATGTGCATTTGCATTTCGACTGCTTGGTTTGATTTAGGACAGTGCATTTAGTGTGTGCTATGTGCTCTTTGTAGAAAGATTCTTAACTTTCTTTCCTTAGCAGCCAGGATTTTCATTGCCAAAAGAAGATTAAACGTTTGTTTATCATCTTAGACTGCATTTTAGGAATTGTATACACATCACGCAGTGAACCTGAAATGAAAATTTTTAAGCAAGATCAACTTAAAATAAATTTAATGAATCTAACAACGCTTTGGAACCTAACGCACAACATCTAGAGGTATAGGCTAGAGACCTATTCCGGCATCGTAAAACCTGGTAATTGTTGTTTTCAGTGTTGGTTGGGTGATTCCTCTACTCTGAGATGGCAAGTTCCAGTACAGACTTGTGCTCCCACGTACCGCCGAGTATATATTGGGAGACTACAATAGGCTGAATCCTTTATCCTTAGGAAGCCGTGTCTGCCACCCTATCGATCGTAA
>APFE030871621.1:43120-61411 GCA_000404065.3 Pinus taeda
GATGGTGGTAGGCAGTGCTACCTCTGGTATCCTATACAACTTATTTCCCAAAGTAATAATAACAGCACGGGGCCTTGAATCATACACATCATGTCGCTTCCACAAGTATGGTTGTCCTGATAATACATCAGAAACTTCAAGTGGAGCAATGTCACATAATACATCATCTGTGAAGGGCTTGATGTTGTATGGAAGATGACACTTCTGGCTCACGTGAAGATCTCGTCCTTGGTGAAGCCACTCAATGGTGTACGGTTGTGGATGTGCTATGGTTGGTAAGCCCAGTCGCTTCACAACCTCTCTCGAAATGAGGTTCTTTTGGCTCTCGCTATTGACAATGAATTGTAGTGGGGATCCCTTTAACCACATCTAGGAGTGGAAGAGACGCTCCTCCTCCTCTGGATGTTCGGGTTCCTCCTTCTGGATATTCATGGCAGCAATGTTGGCGTTCGGATCCACATCAATAATCTGCTTCCCTTTGTCATTCCCCTTGTCGGGTTTTGACTCAGAGTCGGAACATGCATCTGATTCTGAAACCTTTATCTCAACCACTAGTGACTGCTTGGCTCGACACTCACTTGTGTTGTGAGTAGAGCTCTTGTGGAACTCACACCATTTTCCCATGTCCTTTTTTGGCTTTGCGGCGTTATTCTTTGCTTGCAGCTTTGGCGGGTTGTCTTGGGCCAACCTGCCTTGGCATTGTCCTCTGTTATGTGGTTTGAGGGCACCTTTCCCTTTCTTCGGATTTGCAGATCCAAAGTCTCGCTTCTTCTGTTTAAACTTTTGCTCGACCTTGACGACATATCAGTATGCTGTGGCCGAGCGAGGAGATGTTAAGGTATTCTATTTCTTCCTGGATGTACTTGTGCAGGCACCTATAGTATTTGAGTATCAAATGCTACTCCAAATCCTTGATACCTAACTTTGTGCGAAGGGTATGGAAAATATTGGTAAACTCTGGCATGTCTTGGTCCCTTCCCTGCCACAGAGTTGTCCACTTTATGTATTGATCCTCATAGCTTCCGACAGGGTAGTAATGCTCCTTGATGGCATCCTGGAATGAATTCCAGGTGAGTGTGGCTAAAAATAGTGAGCCGGTACTTTCATCCTTCAACTCACAGTAGGTTTCCCACCAGTCCTTGACATGGGGGGCTGCTTTGAGAAGAGCGAAAATAATCTTTTCCCGACTGGAAAAATCATGAACATAAAAATAACCCTCCAGCAGATTTAACAATTTATCGATGACATTTGCATCTATCTAACCCTCGAATATGGGGATTTCAAAATTAACTTGTACCTTAAACAGTGTGGTGTTTCCAGAGTAGTTTTGGGAAGTCAATGCGTCGCCCCTGGGTAGCCACTGAAGGAGCTGGGCAAAGTTGACCATGATCGCATTCCTTTGTCGCTCGAGGGCTTTTTCGAGCAAGATTTTGATAGGATCTCTTGTGCCCTTGTCTTTCTTTTCATCCGCCATGGGAGGCCATCGAGTTTTGCGAGGCTGGTCTTGCAAAGGTTCGACAAGTTCAAGCCCTAACTCCTTATATCCCAACCTTGTTGGGGACATGCAAAGAAAAATAGAGAAAAAGCAGACCGCTCTGATACCACTGATCCGGATTTAAACATGAACACAAAAAAATTACAAAGAAACCTAAACACAAAAGAAGTGAAATAATACTTCAATTTCATTAATGTCAAACATAGTATGCTTACAAATAAAAAATAGAAATAAATAGCTAGCGATGGTACTAATCTCCGAGAAGAGATTTGGCTACATGCCTCTAAACTATGTTACAATGAGGCTCGAAGGCCTATTTATTATTGAGAAACAATTGAAAACCCTAAACATCCAAAAACCTAACCCTAGAAGATGAAACACCAAACTGTGGGCCCCGTTGGGTAAATTGGTACATCAACTTCCTGGGGTCGTAACTTTGGCATACGATCTCCGTTTGATGCGTACAATATCTCGTTAGAAAGATCTATTTGAGAAATACAACTTTGAGAAGAGCAAAATGGTCCATGGACCCATGTTGCTCCCAGGTTACCCAAAAAACCTCGTTTAGGGCCTCAAAATGGCTTCAGAAGTTTAGGACCTGAAACTGAAAAGTTGAAAGAAACAATGGTGGGGGTCTAAGTGGACTTGTCGGGTGGCCACTAATATCCACTTAGATCATCTAGCCCTAGAGTGGGTCTAGTTACAACAAGACAAAACAATAACTAATTTCCTTAAATAGTCATTGTTGAAAGAGCCTACCTCAAACTGGTCAGGAGGTTGTGGACGAATCTTGGACGAACGAGTAACCCAAACAAATGACTTCTTGATGAAACCTTGAAAAGCGCTAGGTTACACAGTCTGGAAATACAAGATTCACTAAATGAAACCAAGGAGAAAGTGCCTTAACCAAATACAGCCAAAACAAGATGATGAGAGGCAAGAGACAACAATGGACAAGAAACACTGGTTGATTCAGGAGGTAAAGTTGTAAAAAACAACTTTTACAGGAATCATCGTAGGGCTATAACTAGCAACCTGAGACCAAAGGCAAATCATCACAAGCATAAAGTTAGCAACTGGGAAATGTCGTCGCAGGTGTACACCTGTCTTCTGCGACGATCGGATTTGAGGAATCATCGCAACTGTACCATGGGATATCTGTGACATGCAGGTTAACCAAAGAGGACTGGCGCGACATCGTCGCAGCTGTTAATCTATAAATAGTGACGATCTCAATTAAGAGAAAAAACAAAGCAAAAACACTTGAAGGACACCAGATAAATCTCTCAAACAGTGAGAGGGACTACCCGATTGACTCAAGTAACCCAGAACACTGATGGCTCAGGCCCACAATCAAGAGAAACTATGTAATTCAATTGAAAACAAATCAAGAGAAAAACAAGAGACAACACACAAAGGACTCCCCTGTGGAGTTTCCAACTTATGATGTAGAAAATGTTCCCTCTGCGGACAGAGGAAAGCCCTCTATCCCTAGAGTGGGTCTAGTCATAGAAAGACAAAACAACAGCTAATTTCCTTAAACAGTCATTTTTGAAAGAGCCTACCTCAAAGCGGTGTTCGATGGAGCTTTCGTTTCGCCGCTTTAGCTATCACTTCCTTCTCCTCGATGAGCGATTCACCTGGAACAACACAAGAGAACAACAAAACATGTAACAGAGTACAACAATGATCTATTTACTTATAGAGTCAAGGAACCATAAGCTATCAAGTATATTTTACACAAGACATAGGAAATCACCATTGATTGTATTAAAATGAATAAAATAAAAGGTTACAACCGAGCCTTGACGTCACAAGCTTCCTCAAAGGGTCTAGCCAGTATTTTTCTTCAAGCATTCACTCTCAAAAGCATCTCCCAAGAGGTTAACAACTCTCTCCCTCACTCAAAAGCACTCGTGCAAGGCTAAGGAAATCCACAACCAATTGCTATACTATCAATAATTCACACTGCAAACTATTAATCTGACACCAAAGCTAGCTAATTTGTACAATACCAAAAACTAGCTGATCATAGCAATGGGGAGTGATTTTTATAAGAGGAGGAGCCTCCATAAATGAGGGAGAGGGAGCTTATCCTCGAGGGAGGTTTCTCAAAAGGCAGAACCACCATCCTAGAGGAGGAAAGGCGAACTTCCTTGACCCAACAACCAGTTCCAGAACCACCCAGAAGCATTCTGTTTGAACTACTTCACCATATCTAGATCATCACAAGTCATACACTAGGAGTCAGTGACGACGTCGCAAGAAAGATCTTGAGGACTTGCGCTGAGCCCTAAAATTTGACCATCGCAGGGAACAGATGTACCCCTACAACGACGTTGTGACGTTCTAGTTCATTGTAGAGAACTGTCGTAGGTAGAATGAGGTTTACTTGTGACGATGCAGAAACATGGGAAGAAAGGGTCAATCTTAAGGATTAAAGAGCACTTGTTCATCTTCTTCAATGAGTGGTAAGATGTGGACACATTTATTTGATGTATGACACAGTGGAGATGTCACTAAGAGAGTGACTTTATCTGAGATCAGAGGATATGAGGCCAGTGACAAATTACCATGTAACATGTAGTCTTTAGTAAAGGAAAGGTATCCCTGAGGCATATCGTTACTGGAAAGACCAAGAGGATTGGGATTTGAGTAAAGAATCTTAACAAGTTGTAGGTAGACGATTGTGCTACATTGAGTTCCAAAGTAGAGGTGGTGTAAAGCTAAGATGTTAGCAAGCTATGGCATAGAAGATTGGGCCACTTGCAACATGGGGCCTTGAAGATCATGCAACAAATTTCTACTAGACTTCCTAAGGGAAAACTGGAGTAGACAGATACATGCAAAGGTTGTACCTTGGGTGAGTATGTGAAATCTTCCTTTCAGGATCGAGATAGTAGAGCTGGAGAAATCCTAGACCGAGTTCTCACAGATGTTTGTGGACCATTCTCTACAGCCTCCACTGAAAAACAAAGGTACTATGTTATTTTTATTGATGATTTTTCTCGTAGATGCTGGACCTACTTTATGCAAAGTAAGGATTAGACATTCTTGAGGTTTTGTGAGTTTAAAGCCTTTTCAGAGAAATAATTTGGAAAGAAAATAAAATCCTTGCATAACGACAATGGTAGAGAGTATGTCTCCCAACAGTTTAAGGACTTATGCACTGCAGAAGGAATTAAACGGGAGTTGACGGCACCCCATAACCCATAACAGAATGGGGTGGCCGAAAGGAAGAACATATCGATTGTGGGAGCAACTCGAGCGATGCTTCATGACCAAAGCCTATCAGTGCATTTGTGGGCCGAGGCATGCAATACATCAATATACATGCAGAACAAAAGCCCGCACCATATACTGGGGATGAAGACACCCATGGAGGTGTTTTTCGGGAAGTGACCAGATGTGAGTCACTTCAGGATATTTGGATCATCAGTTTATTGCCATGTGACCAAAGATGCCCGGAGGAAGCTAGATCCAACAACTAAGTTGGGAATACTTGTGGGGTACACAGATACACCCCACAACTATCGGGTGTACCTGCATACCAGTCAGAGGATAGAGGTACGCAGAGATCTGAAGTTCGACGAGCAGAAAGGCATGCGCGTATCACTTGAGAGGGAGCTCAAGTTGCATGCAGAGGAGGAACTTTCAGTTCCTAGGGAGGAGGAGCCTTAGATTTATGCGGAGCAGCCCCATGTAGAGGATCTGGGAGTGGAGACATCCACTCATGATGATTCTTCCAGAGATGGGTGAAAACACTCAAGGGAAGCTGGCAGGTTAATGATGGATGTGCAAGAGAATGTGGGACAACCATATTCTTAGCGCAAACAGAGGAGGTCACCCGAGTGGTACACTGGTTACATGGCCTTAGTTGGGGTGTTGGCTTGTATGGGCCTGACCCAGGTTCAAAGGTGATTTAGCCAAGTAAATCCCGGTACTACTGGCCCTTTCGGCAATAGTCTGTAGAACGCAGACTAAGGTCTCACCCAAAGTAGTATGGGAGGGTTCTAGAACCGGGTTTCTGCACCCTTGGTATGTTTGATGGGCTTCTGGAGGTCTGCTGTCTGACATGTCGCTATGCACACTTGCAATCCCTCCGCGAACTGCGGTGTGACCTCCGCGCAGCCCTACTCAGGGTGCAACCCATATAATACCCAAGATCCTTGCTAATTAACCGATTACTTAACTTGTGTGTGTAAGATTTAGGGTTATTACAGCATATTCAACAATCATATTAGTGTGTGCAATACATAAATGAATACAAACATAAAGAAGATAATGCACAACAAATACACAGGAATAGAATCAACTTCTCTTTCATTAATATTCAATCTTACAAGCTCAACACCGCCCTGCGCACTCAGCGACAGTGGTATTTTCACTCAACTGTGGACTCTACTAGGGCTCTACGCACTCAGCTGTAGAGCCTCTTCCTACTACTACAACCTAAGACACTTAGAATTCTACTCTAAGCTTGAACCATTCCTGTGCTACTCTCTCTTATCAACTACTCTCTTTACAACATAGAGCCTCGCTCTATTTATACAATCCCATGGTCCATGAACCATGGGTAGGCTAACATGACTTTACATTACATTACATTACATTAGGGCGGACAACCCTATGACTTAACCTCTACTTCGTGCTTCACGCCTGCAATTTGCAGAGTCTTACAAAATCCTTGACCAAAACTTGGGCTTTGAGCCCCAAAACCAGCTGTGGGTGGATTCCATTCCTAATAGGCCCCCAACATAATCATCGTGACTCATCCTGAGTCACTTTGCTGGTGCAACAATCTTGGCATGGAGCCCCTCCAACCAATCTTGTGCTGTGCGAACGTTCGCAGCACACTATTTTGCGGTCTACTAGATCTGCTCCACTCTTTTGGCTGAAGTCTTGGTGTCAGGGGAAAATCCCTGTCTTAAGACATGCATCACCTTAATTTGTGCAAGCTTTCCTTCAATGTCTGCAGTGATGAGTAAGGCCTCATCAATCCAAGGTTGGTTGTGTGGTTTAAGAACTGCCTCTTTCTGTCGCACGACATCCACCTGTTCCTTCAACTCCTTTGCCTACTGTAGCTTCACAAGCTGTTGGGTCAGGAAAACTGTCTACGCTATTCCACGAACACTATCATACTGCACTTGAAGCTCCTGTCCCTTCGTTTCCAAGCATTGTATGTTGGGGTCCTCCTGTAGTGAAGTGAGGACTCTGAAGGATTCTTCCAACATAGAGGTGAAATTCTGTACTGCGTGGATGATTTCCTCTAGCCCTTTTTGAATAGCACCAACACGCTATTTCCTAACTTCTAGGGATGTAGAGGACTGCGCCTTTAATCACACCTTGACAATCTTAAGGTTGAGGTCTATCTATACCCTCGTTGCTTCCTCCTTTTCCTTAGAGAATCCATTGGCTAATTTGTCGATTTGCTCTGCTATGGGTAGATCTACCAGGACAACCAATTTTGGGATGTTTCAACAACCATTGTCTACTGCCTACTCCATTCCTTGAGCCTATGCAACCAGTTCATCACACTGTCAGTTGAGCTGTTCCATATTGATCTTGTGTTCGACCAATACTTGTAGCGCGGAGGCTTCTCTAGTGCGGAGCTCGGTTGTGACCCCATCCTGTAACTGGTACAGGGTTTCTCGTGGGAGGGTAGCGAAGTTTAAGCCCAGTCCCTTAATCCTACCTGCCGTAGCTCAGTCAACTTCATACGCTACTACTAACCCGCCCTCGGGGAACATGAAAGTGTTGGATATTCAGGCACACAACATTTGTTCCTCCTCTGATGTATCGGTTGTGACATATGGGGCCATCATTCCTATTTGTAGGTGTTTCACCTGTAGTTCCTGTAACTGCACTCTTAGTGCCCCCAACACAGTGTTGTGCTCCATCATCACCTCTTGGAGCGCATCCTTAGTGACATCGCGAATTGTTTTGCCGATGTTAAAAAGATCACCTTCTGTAAGTGTGATTGGGTCTATAGATGTCTTCAATGCCTTAACCTTCTTTCTGGGGACTGGTTTCTCAGGGACACATGACCATTTCAACTATTGCGAGGTGGATTCTAGGTCCACGCGCTCTTCGGTCAGGTTGATGTCCTCAGCCCCCTGCCCTGTGGACATGGCATGGTCCTCCTCGGCCTCTTATGTTGGCGTTGTTGTTGTTTCTGTTGTCTTTGTTGCTGCTGCTGCATCGACAAGCTTCTGTTGTGCATCTTCCTCTGCTGTTGCTTTTTCCTGGCACCTTTTTTCGGCTAGATGTGCATTGTCTTTCTTCCTTTGTTGAGTTGCGGCCCTTTCCATTCCTACCAAGTCCGGAGTGCGCCACTCCAAAGGCCATGTTTCTAGAAACGTGAAGATGGCATTTTTAGTAGCAATGAACGGGAGCTTCATCCATTCCTTTGCTAGATCTTTCAGCACCCGGACATAAATCTTTACATGTCTGCTTTAAACTCTACAAATCTCTGTAGAGTGGTGTACACTGTGGGAGACAACCGTGGTCTTCTATTGATCCACATCAGGATGCTTGCCTCCATTAGCACCCAAGGAACCTTCATTTGGCGAATCCACTTTGTGCCCTTAGTGGTCCATAGCGAAGCGTACTTCGCGGCCTCAGGTAGGTCTTGGTCGATGTCTAGGAACTGGCTATCTTCTAGTAGTTCGCCTGCTACCAACATTATGGATAAGAGTAACCACGCATAGTGGAAGGTCTTACCCTTCTCTTGGGCCTCCATGTAGTTTGTCAAAAAATCCTCACAGAGGAACTCAGCCCAGTTGAACTGGGACCCCTCTGCACACTGTTCGGCTAGCACAACCACAGGTGTTGGTAATTCATCGGCATGACACTTCCGCATTAATTTGCCGGCCAGGAGCTGGGTGGCTATGCGCACCCCTTTGTTCTTGATACTCGTGATTACATAGCCTCACTTCTTATTTTCCAACTTGTATTTAGTTTTCATGGCTTCTGCGAGATCCAAATCACTGCTTTTGCCTACCATCATTGTGGGGTCCTCTCCCTTATTGGGAAGTTGAGAAATCCGGTGAATGAGGGTGGTCATGATGGGAATAGGCTCCTCTAGCCATAGATACCAATCATGCACCAGGCACAACAGCTTCCTGATGACGAAAATGGTGATAGGCGTGCAGTGAAAGTGGGGATCCATCGAAGATGAAGTAACCTGACCTTCTTCACACCGCACAGCCATTTTCACGTCTCCAACATGATTATTGGCCCCTCAAATTTTGTTTCATTAAGCTCTCCGTCACTAGGTGTTGGGTTGTGATATTCTTTCCACGACTAGCCCACGTAGTTAACCGGGGGGTTAGAGGGGGGGTCACATGGGGTTTGAGGCGTACTCATAACCCCACTTTATGGAGTGTCACATAGAATGAGTCGATTTTAGGGACAAGCTCGACCTCCCTATTATCTAAAGATATCTAGTGACAAGCAAGCCAAGCAAAAACTATCTTTCTCTAAATATGCAATTAAAAACAAAGGAAAACAAGTGTTTTAAGCCTACCTTGGGTCCAATGCAAGTTTGTAGAAGCCTCGCTCCTTTGATCCAAATGAGCTCCCTCGTAGCAAGTCTGCAAAATACAAACAAGCAAACAAATTAAATAACACCTAAAAATCCAATGTCATAAAGCATATCGATCATAATGATCAAGGAATTTATGAAACAAACCACATAAGACAATTTGTAGAGAAAAATGAATCGGATTGTATTAATTCAAATCAAAGAAGAACTTTACAACCTGTGCCTTGACGTTGTACACGCTCCTCCCAGGGTCCAGCAAGAAGTCTCCTCTACTTTGACAAGTTTCACTCACTTGCCAATGAAGCCAAAAGGTATGTGATCTCTCCTCTCAAGCCTAACTAGGAAGTCTTAATTCCACCAGCATTTACCCTTAAAAATGTTCAACTTCTAACCTCTCTAGCAACCAGCCCAATGCCTTAATTTATAGTGCAATGGAGGGAAGTTACTAGGTCCTCCTTCAAAGCGATAAATCCCTCCTTCAAAGGGATAGCTCCTCTTATCAAGGGATTAGATCCTTCTATTTTGGGATGCATGAACCACCTTGGAGTGAACAATCCACATCAAAATTCCTTCTAGAATCATCTAGAATTGACCCAAAGTGAGTTTTTTAGAATAAACTTGCACCTTTTTGACTTTCACAGGGGTCCGCACCCACCCCTTTACAAATAGAGCGGGCAGATCCACAGGTAACATGAACAAAGGGTGCGGGACCGCAGGTAACAGTGAGAGAAAGTGCGGAACCAGAGCTTTATTGATTTTTAATGTCTTTCTCTCATTTTTAGAGCTTGAAATGAAGAGC
Organism: Pinus taeda; assembly: GCA_000404065.3. Classification (NCBI taxonomy): domain Eukaryota; kingdom Viridiplantae; phylum Streptophyta; class Pinopsida; order Pinales; family Pinaceae; genus Pinus; species Pinus taeda. The sequence goes on from APFE030871621.1 coordinate 52,961, forward strand.
TAAGGTCCGAGACTTGCTTAGGAGGACAGTATAAGTGATGATAGACCCATACTGACTGCAAATAGTCATGGTGACGATATTTTTGTGTAACAGGTTTCCCCCTAAAGTGCGAAGTCTGTAGTAGATGAGGATTTCATTTATCATTTAGGAAGAGTGAAGTACTTTATCTTTTCAAAGATCATCTTGTGGAGAGCGCGGTTGGAACCTGTAAAAACATTCAATGCAAAATATATATATGAGATCATATCATCGCTGAGGTAGGCATTCCCATACTCAGATCAAAATTGACTAGAAAAGTAACTACTGCTTTGATATAGGAATGATCATGTAATACATCACAAGTATAGACATATGTAGACACAGTATGGACGCAACCATCTGTTTATGAATAGTCCACAATATAATGAATACAAAATTCCTCGCAGCCTGGATGGTGGAAACTAGATCCAGGGTCTTCATTTCTACTTCCCGAATAGTACGATTCTATCCATGCGAATGAATGTGTCGAAGTCGAACATGGTAGAAACCACTTGATTACCAGTCAATGATGTAAACTGTTAACAAGTGTGAGAGAAACCACCAATAATGTCAATGGCTCTCAAAGTACTCAGTACAATCCATCAGACGTGAATAGATGTGTTGATGTCGAACATGTCATGGAATCCTTTGATTGAAGGTCAATGATGCAACCTATCATCGAAGGAGAGAAACCTGCCATTGAGGCATGCAGATCCCAAGGTACTGACGATTTCTAGATCATCTTTCTAGATAAAGAGCTGAAGCCGATAGAAAGTGATCCATCATAGGCAAGCCCACAACGCGAAATCATAGATCAAGTTTGAAGAAATTTAGTTGTAGGGACTGACACAGGGATGGTCAAGATGGATGACAGATATTTTGCAGATGAATGTCTTATTTGAACTGACCTCTTGAACACATAACGACACAGTAGATGGTTTGGTGACAATTGACCCAAAGTTAATACCCAGAAACTGGCTGAAGACTTGCAATGTGGTTTGGTCAACTGTTAGGCAAAGGATTTCCCAACCCAGGTGAATAAAAGTGTCATGTTCAAGAGTGGTTACAAAGTATGACAAACAGGCTCATTTTTCTCTCTTTTCCCCCACCATTTCTGGCAAGTACCCTTTTATTTTTTACAAGCTTGAGGAGGATAACATTTGCTTGATTATAAGCTCATCCTTTAGATGAGTCCAACTTAGTTTGAACTCAAACCCTAAGAAGGAGTGGTCCATTCCTGTTTGTAATTGAACAGGTCCTTTACTGTTAAATTTTAACGAGTCCAATATAGGAGAAACTCAGCGTTTTTCAATTTTAGAGAGTCTAAAAAAATTAAGAAGACTCCAGGGTTGACCTTTTCCATAAATTTGTGTCTCCCAAGCCCGAATAAGTATAAAATAATACTTGAGAGAACCGCTTGATCTTTTACGACCAAGGATTACTTTTCGTAATTAGTGCCTCTGATCCGAAAAAGTAAAAAAGCGATCAATGACACATCGTTTTATGACCAATATCGAATTTGAAACGACAAAAATCCAACAATCTTTTTGTGTTTTTACGGTCAGAAAAGCACTGTAAGAGGACCGTCATTTTAGTTCCATTTTAACGAGCTTAAAAAGAAAAACTCGGCAATCTTTTCATGTTTTAGGAGTCAGAAAAGAGCTTAAAGGTGACTCTAATGTTTTTTCGTTGAAAATGACCGATTTCGCCTGAAAAATTCGTTATCCTGAACAAAAACTCAAACATTACTCATACCTGTTTAAAATGGGTAAAAATGTTGCAAAAATTACCTTTTTAAAGTGAAACATAAACAAATTTGCGATTTATTTATTCAAAAAACTTATAAAAAGGACTTTTAACCATTCGTGTTTACCGTTTGAGATTTGGGTGAGAAAAAGGGGCTTTTGGTCAGAAACTTCCCGTGAAGATTTTGGAAAATCTGTACGACGGAATCGAATGCCGTCTCCTCCAGGTAATTCACATCATCCTACTCTTCATTTCTATCCGATTCAAATTGTTTTTTAGGGGTTCATTTTATTTTTTAGGAGGTTTTAGGTTTCGAAACCCGCGCGCGGGGGCCCGCGTACCTCGACTTTTTTGCAATGGGAAAAAAGTCGGGGGTACGCACCTGCCGTGAAGGCAAGGTGCGGGCCTCACGCACTGTCCCTAACCAGAGGGTGTGTACCGCGCGCAAAAGTTTTTTTTTAAAACCTAATGAACTCAAAAATTACCCAAAAAGTTCAATTTTATATATTCTAATTCGCCTTTTTACTGGATGTAGGATAAACATCATGCTTGATTGGCGAGAACGGGAGCATGAGGACATAGATCTTGCCGCGATGAATCATCAACCTTCGATTGATGCATTGAAGGCATGTGGCTTGTATAAATTCTGGGCCATACCTGGCATGAGGGCCCAGGTGGACTTTCTGCGGTGGCTAGTTGATAGATGGAGCATACAGGACCAATGCTTCTTCATTGGTGGGCACCAGCTCGAAATAGAGCCGACAGAAATATAATTTTTGATTGGTTTGCCTAGGAGAGGTGAACATTTGACTCTATTCGGGGCTAGGGCAGGTGGCCAGTCTGTCGAGAGCCTCCGGCTAGAGTACTGCAATGTTCAGAACCGAGACAAAGGGATAGATATCAAGACCATATCCCGTCCTGAACTCATGGTGATTGCGTTTACAATTACCAGACTCTGCGGTAGCGCAACACTACATATAGCCACTGGATCCCAGATGCGGATGGCAGTTGACTGCTTTCGAGGCACCATTTTCAACTGGTGCGATGCTGTGTTGGCTAATGTGAAAGGCCAATTGACCAGGGCCAAAAATGGACAAGTGAAGACCTTTGGGTATGGTGCTATAGTTGTGAGCTTTGGTCTGGAGAGGGTTCCAATGTTGATCCTACAACACCTCACTGTTGGAACTGGGCTTCCTTGAGAGCCCAAACTGATGCGATGGGTTGCAGTTATGGCCCGTCATCCTGATGAGGGGACAAAGGTCGTTCGATTCAAACTTGAGTATTTCCAATGGTTGGAGAACCAGGTTTTTTCTATCCAAGACTTTCCTTATGCTGGGGTAGACTTTCGTGGTGACCCAGACATGGCTCTTCCACCAGGAGAGCAATGGGATGACTCAAGTAAAACCATTTTCAACATTTTCCTAATTTATTTATTTTTTGTTTGTTTTTATCTTGTCCCAAAACTGATAGTAAAAGCTTCAAATGCAGATGTGGGCCCACGACAACCAGCCGCTCTCCGACCTTACGAGAGGAAACAACCAGCTGCAGCGGCACCAGCCCCACAGGACGAATCAACAGAGACTTTGGCCGAGTTGGAGAGCCATCTAGAGCGCTTGACAGGGGACATTCCAGAGACTAGCATAGATGACATTCCTCGTCGTCTTCAGCACTATGTGATTGGGGTCCCAGGACCTTTTAGGAGGTTCCTTTGTAAGGTGGCCCATCTAGTGGTTTCGTATCGAGATCATCACCAATGATGGGATGATCGCCTATTGTAGTCACATATGACAATTTTGCTTTTTGTACTTATCATTTTTGCCGATCATAAGGTGTTTTTCAACCTATGATTGAGGACGATGTATATTTTGACACACTCCTATATTATATTATATCACTATTGCCGGCTTATCTTGTTAAACATGTTATGGAATGTTTTTAAATTTACTTGTATGATTATTGCACATGTCTACTTAACATTTGAGAAGCAATTGCATCTGCTAATGTATTTAAAGATCTTGGAATATGCTGATAGTCAATATAGTCAAATTCACGTTCCAAGAGATGCACTTTCAAAAATAATCTCAATAATACTGGATTTCTAATGGCGTATACCGTATTAAGCTGTAATACAATGAGTTCAGAATCTAACCTCACTATCAAACTTCGAATCCCAAATGAAATAGATTCAGATAATAACTCAATCACTGCACTATACTCTGCAATGTTGTTTGTTGTTTGACCGAGGCCTACCCCATGCATAGATACCAACTCTTCAGAGGGCGAATAAATAACCCAAGCTGCAGAAGAAATATTCCGTGTACTACGATAAGCACCATCAGCGAAACCAATGTATGTTTGGAGAGGCATCGACATCTGCGATATCAAGAGTAAAACCAAGATAAGCGGGAATAATGACGAAAAACACTCTCTAAGCTAAGCAAACTTTTTAATCTAAAACACACCAGCTAGAAAGAAAACTAACCTAACTAAAAATCTCCACACCCATCCTTAAGCATAATACCTCTTCAGTTAAAGACCATTTCTGGGTTTACCTAAAGAGACCCCGTCAAATCTACCAATTCATAGGCCCCTTTTGCTAGCTTTCGCTTGACAACATAGGGACCATGCCACATAGGCACGAATTTTCCAACGCCTAATTTATCATTTGCCTGATCGTACAATAAGACTGGATCTCCTTCCAAAAAATTTCGTGGGGTCACATTTCGATCATACTGAGCTTTAATACGTTTTGCATGAGATTTGATCGCTAATGCAGCATCACGTCGATTCTCATCTAGTTGAGCCAAGTATAACAAGCGTCTTTCCTCTTCGGAAGTGGCTGGAAGTAATTCGATGGCCATTCACAATGACGGGATTTCGCACTCAATGGGTAACACAGCTTCCAGACCATAAACTAGTTGGAAAGGAGTGAACCCTGTTGACGTTTTTACTGACGTTCGATACGCCCAAAGCGCTGAAAAAAGCATGTTATGCCAATTCGACCGATGAATCCCAATGATTCTTCAGATCATGATGACTAGAACTTTGTTGATGGCTTCAACTAGACCATTAGCTTGTGGATAATAAGGAGTTGAACTATCGTAACGCAAGCCAAGCTGGCCTGTAAGTTCAATCATCATAACGTTTTGAAAATGACGCCCATGATTAGTGATAATTGCTTGTGGAACACCAAACCTAGAAATTATATGATTGAACACGAAAATCATAGCTGTTTTGTCATCTACCTCAAATGTAGGCATCGCCTCGGCCCACTTGGTAAAATAATCTACCGCAAGGATGATATACGCATGCTCCCCAGCCGAGTGAGGGTTACATGTAATAAAATCAATACCCCATTTGGCAAAAGGACCAACAAAAATCATAGGGTGAAGAGGAGCAGGTGGAGCGCGCATCTTTCGATAAAAAATTTGGCAGTTGTGGCATTTTTGGACCGCAATAATACAATCTTTAAACATAGACGGCCAGAAGTAACCAGCGCACAATATCTTTTGGGCTGTGGCATGCCCAAACATATGACCACCGCACGTTCCAGAGTGATAGTCATTTAGGACCCTTTCAGCTTCCTCATGAGTTAAACAACGTCGAAAAACAGAGTTTGCCCCACGATGATAAAGAGTATCTCCAATAATTTTAAATTGTTGGGACTGGAATCGTATTTTCCGACGTTCCAACTGTGAAATATCTTGCCGAAAGGATTGGGTTTGGAGATAAACGATGATATCCCCGTACCACTGATCTAAAGTGCTGATTAGAAATAAGGATTCGTCCGTAATGGACTCCTCCGCCACAGTTTCCGTGTCAGCACACGGGAAGTCACACATTAACTCCGCAAAAACTATAGATTTCTTTGACTTAGACTTTTCAAATTCCAAGTCGAACTCCTGCAGGATCACAATCCATTTGGAGTACTTGCTCCCCAACAATTGCTTGGTCAAAATATAGATCATAGGGTTGCAATCAGAAATGACTGTAGTCTTACATAGTAAAATGTAATGACGAAAACATTGGACAGCTTGAACGACTGCAAATGCCAATTTCTCCACATGTGATTATTTTAGCTCAGTTGGATTTAAAGTTCGACTAAGGTAATATATCACATGTTCAGTACCGAATTCATCTTCCTGAACTAAAACCATTCCGATGGTGGAATGGGAGGCAGCTAGATACAAGAAGTAGTCCTGGTTGTAGTTGGGAGGATGCAACAACGGTGCATGGGTCAACGCGTGTTTTAGTGCATCAAAAGATCTCTCAACTATCTCGTCCCAAAAGAATGGAGTATTCTGTTTCAACAACTGGGTAAAAACTTTTGTGATCTCGGTGTAGTTAGGGATGAATCAACGTAAAAAGTTTTCTTTCCCTTCCAAACTTTGGAGTTGGCGAAGACTCGAAGGAGGAGGCAATTTGATAATGGCTTCAACCTTCGAGGGATCGACGCGAATTCCGGCTTTCGAAACAACAAACCCCAGTAACCGACCCGTTTCAATACAGAAAACACACTTGTGGGGATTCAACCTAATCCGATAATGCCTACACCTCATAAAGATTGCTCTTAAATGGACGAGATGATCAGCTCAAGGTAATGAATGAGCAAGCAAGTCATCGAGATAGGGTTGCACAATGTGTTTGATATCATGAAAAGCATAAGACATGGCCCGTTGAAAAGTTGCCCCAGCGTTCTTAAGCCCAAAAGGTAATTTGCAATAAGCAAATGTCCCCCATGGACAAATGAAAGCCATTTTTGGTTGATCAGTAGGTAGAATATTGATTTGATTGTATCCGGAAAAACCATCCATGAAGGAGAAAATTTCACTGCCGGCACAATCATCGATGATTTGATCAATATAGGGAGTTGGGTAATTGTCCTTTGGACAGGCTCGACTAATGTCCCTATAATCGATACATATTCTTATTGTCCCTTGCTTTTCGTTAACAGGAACAATATTTGATACCCAATCCATTAACGGGATCAGATAAATGAAACCTGCTTTGAGTAATTTTTCAACTTCTGCTTTAATTGCAACAACTTTTCTTGGGTGAATCTGACGCAAACGTTGCCGGACGAGTTTAGCATCCGGGTAAGTTTTGATTTCATGAATAACAATTGCGGGGTCAATTCATGGCATTTCCTCATATGACTAGGCGAACACATCGCGAAATTCTTGAAATAGGGCCTTATATGTTTGAATTTCATCTTCCGTACAAGAGGCACCTATATGAACATTTTCAATAATTCCAGGCTTAACCGAAATGTCAAGGGGAATAGTTCGAGAAATATTTCCCAAGTTTAACTCGGAATCAGGATGTTTCATTGGATTCTGAGCTTCCTTGACATATTCAGCCGTAAAAATTGATGAGAAATCATTTTCAAAACGATCTCCCTCGAGTAAAAACGAAGATTTGTGATGAAGATCTTCCCATGGTAACTCATCGACGCATAGGATTTCACGAATTTTCTCATCAGTTTGAACAAGTTTAGAAAACATTATTGACTCCGAGTTTGATGTTGAAAGTGATTCCTCATGGACCACATTCATTAAGTCAATTTTGGTTGAAGATGTGTTGGAGAACGACTGCACGGCCTGATACGCAAGTTCATACAGACTCAAAGGCATAAGATCACCAAACGAGTCTATCTCAGATTCAGAAGGTATGATCCAAGGATCATCATAAACAATGGTGTCTGATGAAATCATATGAATGGTTGTAGTAGAAGACGATGCGTTGATAGGAGGAAAAGGAAAAGTTCCCAGTAAACCGACATCGTTGACTAGTCCTACTCCAACATCCTTATATGGGATAGTCGTTTTACCAACATGCTGAATGCTTTCAGCAGAGGCTGGGTCGGATGAAAAGTAAGACAGCTGGTCTAAGGTTATGATCTTTCTATTATGAGGGAACTTTATAAGCCGAAAGACCGATGAAACAACAGCTGTCATAGTGTAAGACCAAGTACGACCCAAGAGAAGGTTGTAATCTAGAGGGGCATCAACCACCTCCACATCTAGATTAACGGTTTTACCTTCAACCCCTATAGGTAAATCCTGTAGAATGCCAAAAGGATGAAACCCACGGCCATCAAAGGCCTTTAGAATCATCGAGGATTGATTTAGTGAAGGAGAACCAAGCGACCTCCAACACTGTATCGACATAATACACGTTGAAGCTCCCTCATCAATCACAATCCTATGGACGGGTCTGTTTTTGACTATCACTGGAATCTGGACAGCCATTTGATGAGGTAAGCGCGGTGCACTATTTTCTAGATCGAAAATTATAAGGTTCGGGTCCTGAACGTCAACAACTCCTATAGCCGACAAAAGTAATTTACGCTGTGCTGGACATGATTGCATCACTTCCAAAGATGACATTGTTGAAGGTGAAACAACTAAATCTTCAACAATGTTATAGTTCTGAGCTGCTCTCGCATGTGGATTGAAAGCCGACTTTCGAAGTATACCCTTGGCGGGCGGTTTGATTACTAAGTCTGGATTAGGTTTCTCGATCTGTAGTGGATCGGAACCAGGAGTTGAGGTTGATGGATTAGAATGAGAAGATTCTACTTCTTTACCATCAACAGGACTTTTACTTCCATAATCTTGCGATCGAGTCGCAATCCTAACATGGGACATCATCAGTATGGGTTCTTCATTGGCACTTGAGGAAGAA
>APFE030871626.1:0-23977 GCA_000404065.3 Pinus taeda
ACTAAGTCTGGAGATGAAGTCTAGTACTAAAATAAGACAGTAGATGCTGGTATTGGAACAGAATAGTGGAATACGGGCATTGGAATCGAACAGAGAATATGAGTACTAGAGTTAAATGATAGAACAGATGGAGAAGTTGGTACTAGAATCAAACAGTGGAGCAATTTGGTAGTAGAATCGAACAATGAAATGGTTATGATGGGCACAGTAGCCAAAATCTCAGGCCATGGGTCAAGTGTCGAGTGAGTGCACGCGTGTGGTGAGCATAGTCGCTGACAACGCAACTATTGGTAGAGTACTCGATAGGTGCACAGGTGGTTGATGAGTGCCCAATTTCCGAACAAGTACTGGATGAAATATCAAATCGTTGAGTTGCCCGAGTACTGGAATGTTGAACTGGCTGAGTACCGGAATGCTAAAATGGACAAGTATCATAATGCTATATTGGCCGAGTAATGGAATACTAAACGAGTATGGAAGAGTAAGAAATCCATATATTTATGTGAACCAATCAGAGAAATTAGAGAGTAAAAGATCAAATAATGATATTTTTCTATAAGAAAACATATAAATTGTGTTTTGAGATATTGGTTACCTCATATATACATTAGAATGATAAAAGGGTATATACTTGGAGAAAATAAGTGAATAGTAGATAGATTCGAGGTAAAATAGGTCAAAAAGAGAGGTTAATTAGGGCGTTATAAGTGTCAGAAAGGAGACTCAATTGGGTCTTCAAGGTCCCTCAAGCACTTTGCAAAGAATGTAATGGTAAATTGTGATCCCATGTGTACAAGTTATTGGGAGAAACAATAAAAACCTCCTATATTATGCCCATGTGTTAGAATACCTATCAATGAAAAATCTAAGATTTTCCTACAATTTTTGATTTGACATGTATCCTTTGGATTGAAATTTTATTTTTCCATTTTATCATGGGTAATGCTCAAATACTCATTTGAAAACTACTCTAAAGCATAACTCTGATGGGCCATAGTAACTATATCTATATTTATTAAGAGAGAGAGAGAGAGAAGATACACTACATAACAACAGATCCAACGATTCTTCTCGTACCTATCTATTCTTTAGTACTCGAGATGAGATTGTCGGAAGTAAACCAGCATAGATTATATAGAAAATCACTGCGCCATCACTAATGATAGATTCCAAAATGTGTGTTTCCCAATACATTTGTGACTTCTATATTATTCTTTCACAACATGTACTTTAAGGACCTAGCCAAATATGTCTTTCTTTCCCACCTCATTTCTTCCATAGTGCCCCACCATCATGAAGGTTGCCTACACGTAGGTTGTTGAAAGCTCAAGCCTAGTTGCTATAAAGTGTAGTTTAGGGATATCTATATATCTTTGTGTGTGTGTGTGTGTGTGTGTGTGTGTTGTGTGTGTGTGTGTGTGTGTATTCCACACATAATATTCTTGTTATGTTTGACAAATATACCTCATGCTTTCTTTTTCCAACACTTTTATAGCTTCTAACTTCATCTATTCTTTCAATACAATACAATCACTATTGTTACTGAAGTTGGTTTTCTTTTAGGATGCCACATATTTAAAATTAGTATTATAAATATTAATCATTGTTGGTCATGACATTGATATGAAATTTATTGTAACGAACCAAGTGACTTAAAGATTATAGAAATTCAATAAGCACAATCCACTTTCGTGAGAAAATGTCCTTGATATGATCTTAATACTAGGTTTGCTTATTGTATATATAGGAGACGAAGGGTACAATTAAAATGAAAGATTCTAGGCAACCTACTAATATAACAATAGAAGTGTAATAACTCAATATCTAGAGACTAATCAGGTTTATGTTCCTAACATGACCCTCACCTTCAAAAAAGTGTCATCCTCAACACTTGACTAATTGTAGGTATTTCTACATGAATAATTCATCTCCCCATGTCAACTCTTCCACTAGTAGGTTATTCCATTTGGTGAGGTCCTTTTCATAGCTACTTAATCTATGTTTCAAGGATTATTTATAGTTCTAGTATGATTTTCTAACCTCTAGAAAAATATTTTGGACTAGGATCTTGTCACTAGTTACCTTTTTGAAGTAATAAACATGGATGACTAGACATAGATGTGAAGATGGAGGAAACTATGAGTTGCAATTCATATTTCCAATCCCCTACAACACCTTATAGGATCCATAATACATGGATGATGATTTATTTTCCTTCCTTTTCTTTCTTGAGGGACAGTTATTTATATGGTTGTGGCATCAAAAGTATGCAATCCACCACTTCAAATTCCCTTTCATTATGATGTAGATATGCTTATTGTTTCATCCTATTTTTGGTTATAACCATTCAATAGTTTGAGAACCTCTTGTTGGTGCATTATGTGGTCAATTTTCTACTTGAACCTATGAATTCCCTTTCAAGGATGATGTGATGTATGGGGGATGATATTTTTAATGTTTCATAAATGTGAACATTTTTTAGGAAGTATGGAAGGATGTGTTATATCACCATTCCATGAAGGGAAGCCACTTGATCCATCATGTCTGTTTATCATATGCAAAGCAATAAATATATCTCTCTAAACATTTATTCACAGTCTTAGTTTTCTCATTGGATTGAGGATGGTAAGATGGGATGTGAGTTAATTGTGTACCCAAAAAAGCCAATAATTTAATCTAAAATCTCCAGTAAAAATTGGATCTTTGTTACTCAATAATTTTTGGGATTCCATTTAGGTTTTGGAATAATTCCATGAATGCTAATACCATTGTAATTGATTTAAAAGGTTGATAAAGAGAGAAAAAATGGGTATACTTTTTTAGTCAATGCACTATTATCATAATGAAACTTTTGCCTTCATATTTGTGTAAACTTGCAATAAAATCCATTGAAATGCCTTTTGAACATTGACTTGATATAGCTAATGGTTGTAAGAGACCTAGGGTTTTAGTCATCTCTTCCTTATTCTATTGATAGACCACACATTTTCCATAAAAAAAATTAAATCAATTTTAAGATATTCCTAGAAAAATTCCTTTGTTTATATTGTGGTAAGTTTTAAAGAACATTAAATTTCCTTGTAGAGAAGAAGTGTGCAATTCCAAAAATAATTTTCGTTTGAGTTTGGATTTCTTACATAAATATAGGTTATCTTGATACAACAATAGATCATTTTTCCCCACAAATGTGTCCAATGCACCTAGTTCCTCTTGTAGTTATTGAATGATCATGCATACCTTATGATCTTGCTTCCATTATTTTCTTGCTTCATCAACACAATCATGTTATATAATAGAAATATGACATATAAAACCATATATGTCTTCTTATTTCCTTGAAAGTGCATCTACCACCATACTATGTTTTCAGTTTTTCTAGATAATTGTTGAAAATGAAGCAAGAAAACCTCAGTTTGACTTTTCTATGGCCAAACTGTAGAAAAATATAATTCATATTTCAGCAGGAATCTTGGAGGTAGTTAACTTAGGTGACATGGCATTTGTCACTCAGTTACCTCAGTTAATTCGATTTGGGGAATCTTGAGTTCAGTTGAGTATGTTTTATTGCTAATTTGTAGCAATCTAATTCAGTTAATTTGAGTTATTGTATGTTTAACTAGTTCTAACGGTCAGCAAAACTAGTGGAGGTCAAGTTGTGGAAGTGGAACTTCAACCACACTCGGTGATCAATCAGCTCAAAATAATTGTTGCATGTAGAGAATTTTAATTACCCAGATGAGATGGAGATTCCAAGGCATTGTACTATTAGTTGTAGCATATTCCAATTTGTACAGGTGGTGCATGCAGTTAGAGGAAGGACCATAGGGAATTGCATAATTCAATAGTGGAAAATTCCTAAATAATAGGGGCCAATTTCCCAAGGGAACAATGCAAGGAAATATGAGCTTGGAGGGCTTGAAAATTGGCTAAGTTTTGGCCAAAGTTAGTCAATCAGGCAAAGGGATAATTCTTGTAGGGTGTGCTCAGGATTGAGCAAGCATATGTATTTCATCTCTATTCTCTGATTAATGCAATATAGATAGTAAGGGGTTTTGAGTAGTTTCTTTCCCCTAGATAAATCTTTGTACATGTGTGATGTTTCCTTTTGTATGTTTATGATTTGTGTTTCATATGGTGAATGAACCCCCACAGATCAGTAGAGTAGCTTCAAGTCTTGTGATTTAGTAAAATTCAAGAGAATTATTGAATCTATGCATTAATTTCTACATTGTATCAGAGATGGAATCACTGTAGAGCATAGATTTTGAGGTTGTCATTGCAAGAGGTTCAAATTTGTAGATCAGTGTTGCAGGTTTTCTTCAGGACTAAGAAGATGGATTTCAATGGACTAAGGCTCTAGTATGCCCTTGAGGGAAGCTTGAATTATGTTGCATGGAAGTACCGCATGGAGATAGTATTGGAGGATAATGGGTTGAAGGAATTCATTGATAATGATATTTTGAAACTAAAAACATATGATGTTAAGGATCTATCAGAATGGAATAAGTGTGTATCCAAGGCAAGGAGAATCATATTAGAGGGAGTATGAGACCATATTGTCTCAAATATCCATGGGAAAGAAACTTCTTATGCAGTGTGAAAAGCACTGACAAATTTGTTCCATAACAGTAGTGACCATAGGAAATTGGCACTCAAGGACAAACTTCGAAATATCAAGATGAAGAGGAATGATACCATTCCATAGTACCTGATTAGGTTCACACAATGTCATGATGAACTTGGTCAAGTTGGTATTACGATAGCAGAGGATGATTTGGTGAGCCTAGCCCTTCTAGGCCTTCCCAAGAGCTGGAACAACTACTAAGATTTAGTGAATGAGAGGGAGAAACAACCAAATTAAGAACGCCCATGGTCTGATATGGTACGGGAGGAAATAATCCAGAATATCAAAGACAAGACTTCATCTAAGGATGCGGATGAGGAGAATTGTGCCTTGGTTGGAAATGCAAAGAAAGGGAAAGGGAAGAAATCCCAATCCAAAGCAGAATCTAGTCAAGGGGGCAAGAAAAAAGACTTGTCCAGAATCAAGTGCTTTCATTGCCATGAAGTGTCCACACAAGAATACAAGCAAGAAGACCTCGTGAGGAGTTGCAAGTGAATTTTTTTCTTCATAGTTCGAGCTTGATATTACTCTCATTGCATGCATGGCCAACACAGTGATGGGAAGTGTGTGGTACCTGGACAGCAGTGCCTCATTCCATATGACAGGGAACAAAGATTTTTTTAGTGATTTGGAGGAGAAGGATCTCCAGATGCACACCGATATGGGATATGATGTAAGGTACAGTATGACCAGGATTATTACATCCACCTTTTAGAGGGAGTAGGGCTCCCCTCTTAGGCTCAAGGATGTGATGTTTGTTTCGGGTCTAAAGAATAATCATGTCTCCATTGCAATTTTGGAAGATCGTGGTTATGATGTGATATTCATCAAAGTAAAGGAATTCCTGAGACACATAGCCATGATACAGGTGAAGAATATAGAGGTTTGTGTGAAGAACTTCTACAAGCTATATGTGGAGGATAGTGTTGCATTGAGCATAAAGGTGGAGAAGGTGCAAAGTCATGATGTCGGTGAAATTTGGCATAGAAGACTTGGCCATTTGCATCATGGCACTTTGAATATATTGTAGTATATTACCATAGACCTCCCAAAAGGAGCACTACAGTAGAAGGATAAATGCAAAGGTTGTACCTTGGGGAAGTACACAAAAGCCACTTTCCATTATCAAGACAGCAGAGCTCATGCAATCCTTAAAAGGATCCACTCTGATGTATGTGGACCTTTCTCAATAGCCTTCACTGCTAGGCACAAATATTTTGTCATATTTATTAATGACTTCTCCCGAAAGTGTTGGACCTTCTTCATGCGAAAGAAGGATGAGAATTTCTCCAAGTTCTTAGAGTTCAAGGCACTGGTAGAGAATGAAGCAAGCAAGAAGGTTAAGGCCCTTAGAAGTGACAATGGATGTGATTATGTGTCGAATGAATTTAAAAGTTTCTTTCCAAAAGAAGGTATTCAATGAGAGTTGATAATACCCCACAACCCACAATAAAATGGGGTGGCTAAGAAGAATAAAAGTAGCAATGTGAGAGAAACACAAGCAATGTTGCATGACCAAGGCCTACCTCTACATTTATGGGTTGAATCATGCAACACAGTGGTCTACTTGTACAAAAGGAGTCCTCATAAAATTCTTGGCATGATCACACCAGAAGAGGCTTTCTCGAAGACGAAGTTAGATGTGTCACACTTCAAGATCTTTGGAGACTCTGTGTGTTGCCATGTCTCCAAAAAGTCAAGGAAGAAGTTAGAGTCGACAACAGAGTTGGGGGTATTTATGGGTATTTTCCATCCCTCAGAATGACAGTTGTGTGAAGGGATGTAAAATTTGATGAAGACAAAGCCATGTGGTGTTCTCTTGAGAGGAACTTCAAATCCCACCAGAGGAGAAGCTTTTAGCTCCAAAGGAGGAGCCTCGAGATGTTGTGGAGTAGCCACAAGTTGAGGAGCAAAGAGTGGCAATAGCCACTCAAGCATAATCATCCATAGAAGGTAGGAAGAGATCTAGAGAAGCTCAAAGACTTGTGCATGATGCGAGGGAGAATGTGGGTGCTCCTTCAAATCAACGTAGGTAGAGAAGGTCGCCAAATTAGTACACTAGTTGCATGGCTCTAATGATTGAGCTAGTAGAGGCTGAGCTATCCTATTTCGAGGAAGCATTAGAGAAACCAATATGGGTTGATGCAATGGTGGAGGAGTATGAATCAATTGTAAAGAATAATGTTTGGGAAGTGGTCCCAAGACCATCAGAAAAATCAGTTGGGGGTTCAAGATCGATCTTCAAGGTGAAGCATGCAGTAGACGGAAGCATAGCAAAGTATAAAGCCGGATTTTTGGCCAAGGGGTACTCTCAAGTTGAGGGGATTTACTATGGGGAGACATTTTCTCATGTAGCAAGGTACTCATCCATCAGATCAATCCTTGCTTTGGATGCACAGATGGGGTGAAAGATCCACCAGATGGATGTGAAAACAACACTCCTCAATGGAGTTATTAAGGAGGAGGTGTATATCGAGAAACCAGAAGGCTTCAAGACTTTTTATTAAGAGTCCCATGTGTGCAGACTCAAGCGAGTGTTGTATGGTCTCAAGCAAGCACCCTATACTAGGTACACTAGGATCAATAGCTATTTCACTGGTTTAGGCCTCACCAAAAGTGAAGCGGATGCAAACCTCTATCATATTTTGGTAGAAGGTAAATTGTTTATTCTTGTTGTATATGTTTATGACTTGATCTTGACTGGTGAATAGTAACTGATCAAATCTTTCAAGGAGGAACTTGCAAGAGAGTTTGAGATGAAGGAAATGGGTCTCATGCACTACTTCCTTAGATTGGAAGTATGGCAAGGTGATGGGGAATTTTTGTCTCTCAAGGAAAGTATGCCAACAAGATACTTCAGAGGTTCTGCATGGATAGGTTTAAACCCATGGAGACTCCTTTAGTGACAAAGTTGAGGAAAGAGGATGCCTCTTCAGGTGAGGAAGTGGATATGACTATTTACCAACAGTTGTTGGGTTAATTCATGTATCTTGTGAACACATGACCAGACATGTGATTTGTAGTAAACCAGTTGATCCAAGCTATGGTTAGGCCAACCAAACTATTTTGGAAAGAAACTAAGCATGTTCTATAGTACCTCAGAGGCACTACCCAATTTGGACTATGGTATAGATGGACAAAGGGAGTGAAACTGTGTGGCTTAACTGATGTAGATCAGGTGGGAAGTCCATCAGACTGGAAGAGTACATCAGGTGGAATTTTCAATGTTGGTTCTACAATGGCTTATTTTTACAGCAAGAAGTAGATATCAGTGGCACTCAGTTCAACAAAAGTAGAATACACGGTTGCAATTCAAGCAGCATGTGAGGCAATCTGGATGAGAAAGATACTTATTAGCTTGTTTGGTAAGATGATGGATGCTACTATGATTTACTTTGATAATCATAGTTGTATCAAACTCTCTAAAATTCTTGTTTTTCGCGATCTATCCAAGCATATTGATATATGGTATCACCATCTACGGGATCATGTGCATAGGTGGATTGTGTTGTTGCAATACATTCTGACAGAGGAATAAGATGTTAATATTTTGACAAAGGCCTTGTCAAGAAGGAAGTTCAAGTTCCACAGGTGTGGGACAGGGGTTGTTGATAATCCCTTTCTTGTTGAGAGGGAATGTTGAAAATGCAACAAGAAAATCTTAGTTTGACTTTTCCTTGGTCAAACTAGAGAAAATTTGAATTTTTATTCATCAAGAATCTTGGAGGTAGTTAATTGAGGTGACATGGAACTTGTCACTCAATTAACTTAGTTAAATTGATTTGGGGAATCTTGGGTTCAGTTTAGAATTTTTTATTGCTAATTTGTAGCAATTTATTTCAGTTAATTTGAGTTATTGTTAGTTTAACTAGTTCTAACTATCAAAAAAACTAGTGGAGGTCAAGTTGTGGAAGTGGAACATCAACCACACTTAGTGATCAACCAGTTAACTAATCAATTAGCCCAAAATAATTGTTGCATGCAGAGAATTCAAGTTACCCAATTGAGATGGATATTCCAAGGTAGTTTACTATCATTTGTAGCATATTCCATTGTGTACAAGTAGTGCATGCTATCAGAGGAAGGACCCTAGCAAATTGTGCAATTCAATAGTGGTAAATTCATAAATAACAGGGGCCAATTTCCCGAGGGAATAGCACAAGGAAATAGGAGCTTGGAGGGCTAGAAAATTGGCTAAGTATTGGCTAGAGTCAACCAGTCAGGCAGAGGGATAGACTATACACTTTCAGGGTGTGCTCAGGCTTGAGCAAGCATATGTATTTCATCTCTACTATCTAATTAATGCAATATAGATAGTAAGGGGTTTTGAGTAGTTTTTTTCCCATGGATAAATCTATGTGCATGTGTGATGTTTCCTTTTGCATGTCTATGATTTTTGTTCTAGATGGTGAATTAACTTCCACAGATCAGTAGAGTAGCTTCAAGTCCTGTGATTTAGTAAAATTCCTGAGCAATATTGATTATACACATTAATTTCTACAATAATTCAACATCATAGGCTAACATCTTTATAACATGTCTTTGTATCTATTTTGAAGATAATTGTTGCTCCAAGGATTAGTTCAAACTATCATGATCTATTTTTACTTTTAAGTGTCTTAATGTTAGGTTAGAGTGTCAGTTTTTAACTACATGTAGTGTGGCCAACATTTCTTTCTAATAAATTGGTTTGAGCAATCTATATCCTTTAAGTTGGTTTCCTTGAAACACAAGGGGGCTTCACTGTTGCATTGAAACTACACGAATGACATGGCCTAAGGCATCACACTCCACAACAAAGGTTTTTTTGAAATTAGGTGTGGCCAAGATATGATTTGTACACATACCTTCCTGTTTCAAAATATTTTGTTACTTGTGGAGTCCAAGAAAATTCTTCCTTCTTTAATAATGTTGCTATAGGTGCTTCTATTTGACCATAATTCCTAAAAAACTTGTGGTAATAGCCTATCAAGCCTAAGAATTCACTAAGTTTCTTCAATGGTTTTGGGATTTTTCATTCCATCGTAGCTTTAATTTTGTTAGGCTCCACTTTGACACCTTCATCAGATACAATATGACTAAAGATCCTGCCTCTTGAACCCCAAAAGCACACTTAAAATTTTATGCATATAGTTTTTTTATCTTCCAATAGTTTTAATACTCTATCAAAATATTGTACATGCTCTTCCATGATTTTATATACATTTTTATCTCAATAAAACATAATGAAACAAATTTTCTAAGGGTTTGAAAATATATTCATCATGCATTGAAATGTTGAATATGCATTAGAAGTCCAAATGGCATGACAAAAACACATAATGAACATGATATGTTCTAAAGGCTATTTTAGGAATGTATTCTTACCTCATTTTTATTTGATGATATCCTAAACAAATATCTAACTTAGTAACTAAGGCTACTCCATGTAATTCATCTAATAATTCATCAATTATAAGAATTTGAAACTTATCTTTGATGGTCATTTTTTGAGCTATATATAATCTAGACACATATGCCATGAACAATCCAATTTTGTAACCATCACCACTACTGAAGAGAAAGCACTTTGGCTAGGTTAAATGATGATAGCTTCTAACATTTCCTAAATTAGACATTCAACCTCACTCTTCTCTACATATGGATACCTATAAGGCCTAATGTTAGGTGGTATACTTCTAAGTTGAATATGAATAACATGGCCATGATCTCTAGTAGGTGGAAGACCCCTCGGCATATCTCTCAATACCTTGGAATTATTGTTGATAACTTTTTGGAGATCCACTGTAGTAGAGGACATAAATGTTTGAAGAGCTACTGAGCATAATTATTCAATTACACCATGGTTCTTCCTTTTGAGTAATTATGCCATGTTTTTAGTGCTTATCACTTTATAGGGTTTCCCTTAGATACCTCCAGTTTCCTTGCCTTATGAGGAAAATCTCATAAAAAAATCTTAAAAATTAATGGTCATTGTTCCCAATGATTGTAACCATTGGACCACTAATATAACATCAACACAACCTATTTAGATTTCAATAATGGGAGTATCCAGTAAATTATCCCCTATATTTGCTTAACATTATGGCATTTCCATGAACAATTCATGCTACCTCCATTTTCAATCATTACTTGAAATTTTGGTGGCATAAATAAAAAAGAATTGAAAAGTTTTTCCAAATTGTAATTAATGAAGTTATGGGTACTACATGAATCATTCAACACAATTTTTATTTGTGATATATTCTTCTATATTGATGGTTTTTGGAGTATTAATTATGTCCAATGCATGACAATATATTGTTAGATTAGTCTCTTCTAACTCTACACCTTGTGATGGTTCCAATTCTTGATATTTTTCCTCTTCATGGTCTATGTAGAATAATTTTGTCTCGCTGCATTTATTCCCCTTACTAAATTTCTTTCACAATTGAAACATAATCCATTTTCTCTTCTTTCAGTCAGATGTTAAGATGTCAACCTTGACAATTGACTGAGGTTAGGAGAAGGAGCATGATGTTATCTATAGTTGTTTGTGCCCACTCTTCTAGTAGCCACATTTTAACTTTCAATTTTCCATGCCAAAATGAAAGCATGATCTAGATATTTAGGTTCAAATATATGCACCTCAAGTTGGATTCTTTTATTAGAGTTCCCATAAAGAGGCCTAAAAAATTATCCTCGAGAATATCCATTACCCTAGGATTCAACTTTGGAATTATTGAATGTGCTCTATATTGGACATTTTTGTTGAATATTTGCCAATTGATGAAAGAATGCATTGATATTAATATCCACATAATGTGCTATTAATTCCTCCATAAAAATGTACCAAGATACAATAGAATCTTTTTTCCTTTCACAAATACATTAATACCATACAAAATGATCTTGTTTTAAATACAAGGATTCAATAATTACCTTTTGTAAAGATAACACTTGGTGTAGATCAAATTATTGCTCCATCTAAAATATCCAAGTCATAGGATCTTTTACATCAAACTTTCTCATATCAATCTTTAGGAAGAAGTTGTTTTTTTATGTCGAGTTGAACCTTTGATGTTTTGGATCTTGGAGTGGTGAATTAGCATGATTATATGATTCAACATTTGTGCTTTCTAATTGCGATAAAATACTCCTTGTATGTTATTGAGTTCCAAGAGCATTTTTCTCCTTATTTTCATGATTTCCTTGGATCTCCATATCCCATTCATGAAGCTTCTTTGATATAATATTTTGTCCATATTCTTATCCATGTTTTTTTATATCTTTGTCATATTATTTTTGAAGTGTTCCTTGTTTTCATTCATTCTATTTTCCATTTCCTTTTTAAGGAATTTCTAAGAACATGAAAATCCATTTTTTCCAACACACTATGATTCATTCATCAACTCATTTCTTTGATTAGGAGATATGTATTCAACATCTTCACTTTATTTAGATTTATTTATTTTTATGAAGAGAAGTATTCCTTGTACAAACCTTTTCCATATGAGAAAATAATAATAGTAAACCTCATTATCATAAATTTTCGGTCACCCAAATGTGGATCTTCCAATCTAAAAGTTATGTCAATTGTAAGTTACATACCTTTAAAACCTGAATTTGGTGACTATCATGATGGATGCCTTTGTCTTGATATATCTGTGAAGTTTGAGCCCTTATGAGTCTAAAAAAATTTCATATCGCACACTTATATCATTTCTTAAGGTTTTGACAATTTCAATCTAATAGTTCACTAAAGAAATGTTTTAGGAAAAATGTGAAGATGATTTGTTTAAGAGTTATTTTAGGACTGGTAAAAAATTCTAACTTCCTCAAGATATATCTCATAAAATATAATGAGTCAAAATATAAAATATTTTCAACATATAATTTTGTATACTCCTTAGTATTCTGAGAATTTTAGAGTTTGAAACTTAACCAAAAAAATTACAGTTAAAATTCCGATATGGAATTTTTAAAACTAATTTTAGGATTATTCACAAACCCTATCATACATTGGCTATATCTATGAAATTATAATGAAACAAAATCTAAATTACTAGTACCTATATTATGGTATTTTCCCTTACTCTCCATAAAATATCCCTATCTTAAACTTCTCGCAAAGAGTGTTGTAGGAAAATATAAGTATGACTCATTTGAGACTACTTTCAAGATTAGTCACAAACCTTAACTTACATAGGTTATACCTCCAAAAGTGTAGTGAAAAAAACAAGCTTGAAATTTTAACCATGTGTACCTCGATATTTCTCCTTAGTCTCAAAAAAATTTTATCTAAATATTCTTGAAAAATTATGCAAAAAAATCCACAAGTACTTCTGCAAAAATTAGGGCATGTTTTTGAGGTACTTCTATATGTATCCTAATATCCTTGAATATTTCACTATCTAAAAAGTTCCCAAAAATAAGTTATAACAAAAATATCAAGTTGACATGTTTGAGTCTAATTTCGGTATTCTTTACAAATCCTAACTTCTACAAAGCATATCTCCAAAAGTATAGTGAATCAAACTCTAAAATTTGAACCATATGTTCCACAAGATATCACTTCAATATGATCTAAGTTTCATCATCTAAAGTGTCCATGAAAAAATTTATAGTGAAAATCCCAAAATGACTAGTTTGAAATTGATTTCAAAAGCATTCAAGAACCCTAACTTTCTTAGTATATATCTCTAAAAATATAGTGAACCAAGATCTAAAATTTGAATCAAATGTTCCGTAATACTTATTCTCCATATTATCCAATTTTCACTATCTAAAACCTCCCAAAAAAGGTAATAGCAAAAATTTCAAATTGAATTGTTTGAAATTGATTTCAGGAGCATTGAGGAACCCTAACTTCCTTAGAGCATATCTCTTAAATTATAGTGAAAAAAGATATGAAATTGGAACCAGGCGTTCTTTGATATTTATCATAAACATTCTCCAAGTTTCACTATTTTAAACCTCCTAGTAAAAATGTTATAGAAAAATCTCCATGATGACTTGTTTGAGGTAGCAAAATCGTAGGTTTGTATTATGTTATACCAAATTTTATGAACCTTGTGCCTTAAAAATTATAAGAAATTGATAATTATAGTCCTCTTAGAGGGGGAACCTCCTTTTACAATTACTATAATGTACAAGACAATGCTTGATGGTCTTAAGGCTAGGTCTCCTTAGTGTGTGTGTGTGTGACAAATGGTATAATTGTATTAAAATGGGACTATGAAAGGTTATAGCTTTCTTAAAACTATAAAAATAGAAATGTAATCAATCAATATCAAGGGGTTAAGAAGGGATTTTATGGTTAACATGGGACTTATATAGGTCTTAATAATTTGAGGTCACTTCTACCTTATTTTTGTCTCCATAATTCTCCCTTAAGTTTATGTAACCATTGGAAAATCATATTTTTTTCTGAAGTGTTCCAATTTCTATCACAACATTATCATTCTCAATGTTTTACATTCATATCTATAAGTCTTTGAAGTGAATTCATAATTCCTTCTTTTCTTGACACATTACTCATTATATAATTCAATCAATAATGCCATTAGAGTTAACCAAACAAATAAATGGCAATGAATCTCTAGATTTACATACCTAATTCTACTATACCCATAAAACTACCATTATGGCCTAAAATAGGAAAAAAAATAATGGACATTACTAAATACATAATTTTGAAAAGTAATTATAATTTCATTTAAACCTAAAATTTGCATCTGATAGTAAAATATTTTCAATAATCACATATACCATGCTTAATGTTGTATGTGTAGCTTTAGGCTATATTCCTTGCTCACACTCAACAATGTTGTTTCCTTGTTAATTTGTCCTTGAACTTTTATTAAACACCAATCAATGTATTTGTTGCTTAAAAAAAAATTGGTTGAAATTCCACTAAATAGAATGTTCTCTCTCAAGCCTTAAATTGTTTGCATCTTCCAATTGAGCATGATAAACTTAGAGTTTAACTCATGGATTCTAGAATTTTGCACTAGATTTCCAACATATGTTATCATTTAGAACATTATGGTACTCAAATGAGTCTTAACCTTTAAACCATCTCATCATTACCACCATTAGTTTTATGACCTTTGGGTCAATTGCATTGGATTGAAGCACATGTTTGAATGGCAATGATTTATTCTTATATGATACTTTGTATCACATCTCAAGGAAATACTCAATTCACCATTGCATTCCACTACTATTATCAATGTATATGTTTCCAATGATCCATTTGGATTTCAACAATTGTTGTCACCATGTATTTTTGACTCCCCATTACTCTCAAAATCATAAAAGTGAGTTATTTTCCCAACATCTAGTTCTCTTCCAATGACCATATCATATTGGGGAATCTATATTTACATGGAATTTATAGGCACATATTGATTTGACCTCATAGTTTTATACTCAATCAAGGTCATTGTGCTTATAAAAATCTATATGGAAATTTTATATATAGTTCTTTTTTTTCTTTTCTTTTTTAGTTGTTATAAAGATAGAGAACATGTATAATTGTAAATGACCATCCCAACAAAACAAAATAAACATGAAATCTTGTAAACCTTATATTTAAAGAGATATGGTTTGGTGTGATGGAAATTCGTTGCTAGTGGACAATCTATTTATGGTTATCTAAAGCATACCCTTGCAAAATTTACAATTGTATCCTACAGATAAATTATAAGCATGCCTAACTTCTTGAATTAGTAGGAATTGGTAATGCAACAATATAATGACATGTTTATGGTAGAGGAATTGATACATAGTGCGCATAGGTTAAGTAGAGAAGGAGTCCCTCAATTACTCCTATAGCAACTACAGTTGAGCATTGATTCAATAATTTAGATGTCTTTTAATTGAAAGTAATTATATAAAACCCACAATAATAAAGAAACAAAGAAAACTACTACAATGAATTCCAAAGTCGAGAAATTCATATAAGTACATAAAATGGGTGCGTTAGTTTGGAAAATCTTCAATTGTTATCCATAATTATTCTACTGGTAAATATTTTAAAAGGCAAAGAAATAGAACACATACTACCCTACAAGATCATCTACTCAAATTTTGTAATATTGTTATATTTATATATGTTTTGTATGCTTCAAAGAACTTGTTGTACCTGATCTTGACAATATTCACATATAGGAAGGATATTGACCATGCTAATACTATAAAAGAAATAACTAAAGGAATGATTTCCCAACCCTTTTTAAAATAAATTGTAGTTGGCGATCATGAATATGCATATGCATTTTTTAGTGGTTAGACACAATCATTACAAAAATGTATACACTACAAGAAAGGTACACTCTTATTAAATAAATATTTTCGTATCTTCTACAATAGAAAAAGTGATTTTTCATTTATCTTCTCAAACAACAATCAAATTACACAATTTTCATTATCCCAACAATTATTTTCATATGGTTTTAATGGCTTGTATTTTAATTTGATCAATTCAATCATGATATTGAACTTGGGTATTGGAAAACAATATTCCTCTATATGAAATTCATTCTTAAATTAAAATGGTAATTATGACTCTCACTCATCGATACTCCTTGAATTCATCTTGATTTGTCATTGTGTTCTAATTAGAAATATTGAGTAATGCATTATACCAAAAGAATCAAGTTTTAGTAGAAACAATTATTTTGGAGTAGATAGAAATGTTAAGTCTCACTTTCACACAAATTCTTAGTTGGGAAAAAATATTCTAGCATCCACATATATATAGGCTAGACACAAAAATCTGGTATCACTACAAAACGATGTTAGTAAGACACCAAATTGGTGTTTCTTACTCAGAACTCGAGAGTATGTACATGTTATCTTTCCTATTAATTTTAAGAAAATTTAATGTTAGCTATACTACAACAATCTTTTTACATTCATACAAACACTTAAATCACACATTTTAATTAACAAATTATAATAAGCATATTCTCAAAAAAAATTGTACAAATAACAAATTTATCAAGTTAACAACATCAAATTCCATTCATCAAGAATCAAAAGATGAAATTCCAATTCATGATGTTGATTGGTGAGTTTCTACTTCAACTTTTGATGTATCCCTTGCAATTTCCAAAGTCTTGCAATCTTTTTTTAACGTTACCAACTCACTAGTGAACCACCCTACTACTCCTTGGGTAATCTCATTCCCCATAGGCCCCTAAGCCATAACAGGGTATAGAAGGATAACAAATAAAACTAACAATGTAGAGAAGAGCCAAAGCAAGCTCAAGGAGTTCTTACTCTGAAAATAATATCTACTTGTCAAACTCTCAACAAACTCACACTAATCACAAAAGTAGTTGTTATCACCCAAAAAGTGATCACCTAGCCATTTTTCATTAGGATGATCGAAATACACCATGTAATATTTAAACAATAAAACTCACTTTCACCTTAGAAAATAATTTAGATAACCATTTTTCCTAAATTATTTGTGTTTAATTAATTTACCCACTTGGAAATAACCCAAAAATCCATTTAATTAATTTCATGTTAGTTTCATATTTACCCATTTTGTGAAAATAATTATAAATAATTTCACCCATCCATAGGAATAAATAATAAATCATTATTTATTTATTATTACTTAATTATTTCACTTTCTTTCATTGAAATCATTATTTATTAATTATTTTACACCCATTTTGACCATATCACCTAGGAATAATTAAATAAATATTTACTTATTTATTTATTATTTGTTAATCATTACACATTTCTCCTATGAAATAATTATTAAATCATTATTTAGTAATTATTCTTTACTTATTTTGACCTTATCTCCTAGAAATAATTAATAAACCATTTTTATTTATTAAATATTTCACTCAATTTTCTTAATTAGCTCAATTAATATTTATTTTTTGAGTTAGTTAAGTAAATTAATAATTGACCATTTCATTAATTTTTTCCTCTCCTAAATATAATAAAATACTCGTGATAGTTAGATCTTGATTTGGTCTAATAATATTTTATTATTTGACCAAATATAGATCTATCCTAGCATTTTATTATAAATAGAGAGGATTTTCTTCACCATACACACACGATCACTATCATTGTCGTCATTATGATCTTGGGACATTCGATCTCTCCACCTTGAGTCCTATCTTTTGTCTTATTTTTCCCACTTGTAACAAGAAGAGAGAAAGTAGCTATCTGAAGTGCAGGGACACAAAAGAACCTCCCACAGAGGATGAGATTAAAGACCCTAGTCATTTATATTATGCTCCACATGTGATATACATGTGATATATTTGATTAATAAAATTAAAATTCTTTCCATTGGGTTATCTTTTATAGCTTTTGGCATATATTTTCAAGTTCCATAAGCTTGTTACAAGTTTTCTCTAATGTTTCCCACAAATATGTCGATAATTGCTAAAGTTTACAGGGTTTTGTAGCTCTTTTTTTTCCTTTGTTATTAGATGATTTCATCATCAGTCGTAAAGAGTAATATTTTGGTACACTCATCCATGATTTTCCTCCTAATAAATGGAAATGCGCTCTACCTTAAGAAATTTGTCCCTTATGAGTTTGTCATACAATGCATATTTTTGTTTCTTTTCACATTCGTTAGGTAGGTTGCATCCTTTGTCATCTTATTGGTTGTCTTCTTTCGCCTTTCATATGGATCCATCATCCACATCATACATTGATTATGCCAATGGTGCAAGTCACTTCTCATAGAATATAGCCTCAGCAACTTGGGTTATTTTTACCCCTTTTCATTCATTAGATCATTCCAACGGCATATGCATCAAATATTCCACCAAAAACAGGGTTGAATATGATGCAGTGATAGGCTTGTTAACTAATTCCCTTGCTCATCACGTCCTTCACCTTCATCTTTGCCTCAATCCCAAGTTGATCGTCATGAAATTGAATGGCATTTATCATATGTGTAATCGTTTCCTATTTAGAAAATAGCTATGAGTTAATTTTTTGGCATGTGAATTTGAATCCATTTCATTCAATCATGTTCCTAGAGCCCAAAATAACTGTGTAGATACCATTGAAAATAACATTCTAGATTGTCATTTATCACATGCATCCATAATAATACAATCATAACAGTAAATGATGACTCCACTTTGCTAAATCTTCATATCCACTATGACTACATATGTATTTATGTATTTTCTCTCATTTTTATTTACCATTTTAATCTTCTAGTGGTTTTTTGGAGAAAAAAAAAAACTTGTGCTTATGTGTTTTCATCTCTATGTCGCAAGTTACATGTTCCAACCACATAGGAGATGACATGATCTGATCAAACCCTCAGAATGAGGCCTCAAATGCCCAACACACTCTTCTAGGGATAAAATGTGTTGACCCAATGTAGGAAATAGGTTAAAACCTGCATAGTAACGCAGGAAAAGGTTAGCTTTTTGCATTGCCCATATTTTTGCAACTTTATCTATTTTTTGCTAAACTTCAATTATGATTGTCTATTAGGGGTGTTTGATATTGTCCTTTCAATATGCTTTAGGCCTCGATTTATTCAATTTACCCACTTTTAAGAGGAAGGTAAAAAAACCCTCTACGGTTTGAAGTACACCTTCATAGCCTTAAAAGTGGTTTTGTTGATTTGATAGTCTATGTTCAAAGTTATATACCATTGTTTTTCCAACAATGCCATATTTCTATTTTAGCCTCATTTTGGACTTTGAAGTTACAATTGAACCCCATCTAGGCATTTTTTCCATCATCATTCAAATTCATTCCTAGGTGCATTTTCATTAGTTGGTTTGTTTGTTGTCACTTTCAACTTAGATTTCAATCTTTCTTTATTGATTTTTCTACATAAAATAGGCATCTTGACTATTTATCCTAGCCCGTATTGGTTCTTTATCTCTTTGTCTCCATTTTGTTCTCTTATCTTTGTAATTTTTGTGTTGTTTTTAACCTCCTTGGGTGGGAAGTAGAGTGTGTTTAAATATGAATACTTTATGTTCATTTCAGTTAATTTGTCAGTTCAACAATTTACTTTTTTAGCAGCACTACATTTTATGCAAAACAATGCCATTACACATATTTGCACACACACTTCACACCTTAAGTGAAGGTGAACATGGTTATCACCTCCAAGCCAAGACCATAAAATTAACCACTTAATCTTACCAACATAGATTTAAGCCCAGTTGGGAACCAAGAAAACAAATCTAATACTTAGATTAGGTTTGGTGGGGTAAGCATTCCAATAATGCCCACCAATCACTTTACAATTATAAATTGTGGTTTTCCTCTTAAGGAGCTTGAAATCCTCCATAATTGAATGGTCCAAATCCAGTGCTAAGAAGAAACTTGTTAGAGGGGGTAAGGCCTAGGCCAAGGATACTGGTTATTCCCCTTGAAGCTCCCACTTCTAGGTTGGGAATCTGGGTCTATGGCTAGCACCCAAAAGCTAAGATTTACTCACCCTTGTTAAACGAAGGCAACCATAGTTGTCTTTCTTAGGATTAAAACACCCTATATGTGGTGGTTGTGGGAAGAAACCCTACCATTTACCTTACCTTTCACTTTCTGCCTATTGACTTTAGACCTCGCAAGTAAGAAATTATTTGGAAGGCCATCAAAATATAGAACTAGAATCTGTTTGAGGTGTATTTGACCTTCAAGGAAGGAAACATTTTTATTTTTATAGGATGAGTTTACTCAAATTAGATTAGTAGTACATTGTAGTTAGATTACACTTTGCACCATTACATGTAGTGTTTTCTTGCTCTATGTTGTTCTTTTTCTTCATCCTTTTTTATAGCCTTTGATGTTATCTTTGTCTTGATATCATTGCTCCCCCTAGGATTTTTTCATGGAGACTCCATGATACTCATCCTTAGTTTTCATTAAGACATCCCTTAACACCTATTAAATGAGTCAGAGTCCCTCTCCCTAGTCCACATTCGCACTCTAGCACTTTTGATTCATCCATTTCTTCCTCAGATTTCGATTCCTCTCAACCTTGAGCCACTACCATGCCTAGTGTCAATGCTGGGAGTAATTTTGGTCTCAACACAGGCACCAATAGCAAAGGAAATATTAGTGGAAACATTAGTAATACTTAGGATCCCCCTCGGGGGGGGGTAACATTAGAACCTCACAAGGAATGACTTTCAATCAACCATTGCTTCCCTATATGGTTGGCTTGAACCTTTCAAATTTGAACCAGCTCCTTAATGATCCTATTCATCATGATCCTAATTGGACACACATGGAAACCAAGTCCCATCTAACATGCCAAAGTTCAAAGGGAACTTTTGGGAGGATCCCACTAATCATGTTTGATCTTTTCACATATGGTGTTCCTCCAATTTCATAATAGAGGATTCCATTTGTCTGCAACACTTTCAATGCACCCTCAACAGTTTTCTATGAAGTGGTATCTAAACCAACCCTAGGAGTCACATAAAATGTTTTCAACCCTTTCCAATGCATTTTTATCCTACTTTTAGTTACCTATCCATTATGATACTGGCACTGAACTTTTGACCTCCTTTACCTTTGTGACTCACCTTTTTTATCATGTCTAGGAATGGCGTAGAAGGTAGATATTGTGAAAAGCTTTGAAATTCGAAGACTGAGTTTTCCTACATTGGTTCCTAAGATCTCTCCTCACACCAATTGGAAAATATGTTTCATTATTTTCCCACAAATCGAAGAAGAAGCTATTTAGAAGGATTTGTCGTTCGATATCTATGCCTAATTGGGTTATGTCTATACCTCTATCCCTAACCTTCCTCTGCCTGGTGATTTTTCTATACCAAGGACATATCATGACACAGACAGTGTGATTGGATTAGTCTCTTACCATCATCCTTCCCCTTATCTGTAAGGATCTATATGATATGGCAAACCTCAAGGGGGGGCAGTATCACATACACTTATCGTATCCCTGACCCTTCGTGATTTAACTCATATCAAGGTACAATTACATCTTATGCACTTTCCCATTCACATCAATCAATGTCAAGGTCAATTAGTACTCATCCTGGTTACTAGAATGTAACTGTGAATCCATACTATCCTTATGCACGGCCTAGTGCTCTAGCTTAATGGCACTAGTACCTCAACTTTCCACACCTTAGCCCCCTTTTCCACAACAACCACTACCTCGACAGTCGCAGGTGTATGCTAAGGAAAAAATTATTATCCCCCTAACCCAAAGAATAGGAATAAATGGAAGGGTAACCAAAACCAAAAATCTCAAGGAAACTAAGGCAACCAAGTTTGTTAGCATAATGTCAACTAGGGTGATAAGTCTAACACTATTAACCAACACCACGGTCAATAGCTTAAGTAGAACAAGTGCATTTGCATGAATAAATATTTTTCATGTTGTAGTACCTGTGGTCACTACACTCATGATTGTCCCCTTCTCCCTCGGATGTGCAAACCATAGGAAGACCAAGAAGCTACCTGTAGAGGGAAGAAACCTGTGCCTTCATCTAAGCCTCCCTCTCTGCAGCCAAAATTTCTCAAGAAACCTTTCCCCAACCAAGGGTATGTTGCCACCCAAGATGGCCAAAATCCTTCCATTCCCCCCCCTTATTAAACTGAGTTACCAAATTCTCTTGATGAATTCCGAGGAATTCAACCTTCAAACTTGGTCATGCCAATATGATTGACCTCCTGAGGCATAGTTGAAAGTGACCATAGAGCCTACTTTGTCACCAAATAGTACCTTATAAATTCCTCCACCTAAGGTATAGGTTACCCCCAAAATAACTAAAGGGTTATTACATCGAACTGTTGCCAACTCCCCGATTCCCCATACCTATAGCATCATAGATGATTTGGCATGGTAGTTTTTTTCCATTTCAACGATGAAAGTTCTCTATACTTTCACATCATAGTGAAAGGCTCTAATATCCACTTTAGGTGTTGTGGACCCTTCAGATGATAGCATGATTGTCTTTAACATTGAAAAATTGAATAATCCTCGCCTTCCCCCAATTGTTTCCTTCTATATACTAGTCTCCATCCAGAACAACGTTGTCTAGCAGTGTATCACCAATGAAGGTACATCCACATGTGTGATGTCTTCCCAAGTCCATAAGCAACTTGGTTCTCCCGAAATTTCACCATCAACTATCACCCTCTATGCATATGATGGTCTCCCTTCACAAGTCATCGGTCTATACCAAAATTTCCCCATCACTTTTGCCAAAAAGTAGGTCATGTTTGATGTTGCGGTCATTGATGCCCCTCTTGATTATAACCACTTACTTGGACATAGTGTCATGTACACCGTGAAAGTGGTTTCTTCTTCTGTATTTCATACCATGATATTCCCTCATGATGGGAAAATTTTCACCATCAATTAGTTGAAATACTACAGTCCCCAGTCTAAGAAATCTCCCCAGAATGTCATTTCGTCAATAGCAGGCAATGATACAGTGCCTTCATTAATCGAGATCAATCCAAGAGTCTATTAAGATTCGTAGTTGCTTGGGGAAGTTTCTCATTCTTGGGGGCATGGTGGCCTCTATAGCCACCTTCTCACTTGATTAACAGCAGTCTCGGCCTAGGCCCCAACGATCTAGGTAAGGTTGATTATCCTCTTATTTCTTGGGTAGTTTGTTCTACCGGCCTATGTAGTGAGCTTCCATTTTTATCCATTTTCAGCCTAGACCCCTATGATCAAAAAGGTATGGTCGATTATACTTTCAGTCCTTAGATAATATATGTTAGTCTCACTGGTAAGCCATATATACTTTGTATATAGAAAATGGTTGATACCAATTATTTAAACATTCTACTGTATGTGATGCCATATTTACCACCTGGTCCCCCCTATTTGACTTGGTGGGGGTGGATGATTCTAGACCTCCTTTAGTAATTCACTCTCGTATTATTTTTTCACCTTGATCCTTCACTAGGAATCATTCTTCCAAGAAGCATTAAAGGATCTCTTTGTAGCCCCTTCAACCCTTTTTACACCATTGAATCACTTTATGGTGATTGAAACTTCACTTGAAAGCCATTTTTTCCATGAACTCTCACTTTGCCTCCTATTTAAATCCAATTTCTTCATATATGTCACCTGTCGACTTATGTGTTGAATATCATCGTGAGTAACCACAATTTACTCTTGTTTTGAGGGTCCCTTTGGGCCTATTCTATGTGGAAACATCATTGGGTCCCCCTTGTTCAAATCATCTGAGATGAGTCATCCTTCTATTCCATGGAGTCTTTTTAGAACCCCATCAAGTCTTGTTACAGTATATCATCCCCTTTGTGTGTCGCATTCATCCTGTATTGCTGAGACTTGACCTCCATATGTCTTGATATGTCTTTCAAAAGACTTTGTCTGAGTAATTGACCATC